>CAUZXS010006465.1:0-110000 GCA_963585895.1 Sepioteuthis lessoniana
GGTCGGCTCTAGCTTTTGACACCAGAATTGAGTCTTTGTTCTTGTGAATTTGGTCCTCTTTGATTTTTTTAAAAATCAACACAAGACCAGACGAATTAGACTCTTAGTAAGAATCAAACTCACTAACAGTAGTCTGTTAACCTCGCTCTCTTGCCATCACACCAAAGGAGGTGCTCTGTTTAGTTACTTACCTTATTTTAGCAAAAGACTAGAAATATGGGGTAGTCAGTGATAATCGAACTCACAATGGTCCACTAGCCTAACTTGTTAATTCTTACACTAAACAAGGCTGGTTTTTTCAAGGGTTATAATTTGATTGATTATTGGTTTTACGGCATATCAACTCTTGTAGGGTTATTTAAACTGAAGTTGGTATTTGTTCTGTTTTCTTTGTTTAATGGCATTTAAACCATCGTTAGTTATTTAATGCTAAAGCAACCCTTGTAGAAGAACAGTGTTGGTACTTAGAGTTGAGAGAATAAGAGGTTCCCTCCTTTTCCAAGGGTATTAGTCCAAAAGTGAATGAAATAGCGTCATAAGGAAATGAAATAGGTGAACTGCGATCAAATCCTGGACGAGTTTGTTTGCATTTTACTTTGTACGAGGATCATTAAATAAGTTTCTGGACTTTTTTCGTATGGGCGCTTTTATTGATAGTACACACAGGAAACTCTAGTCCCCTTTGAAGTAATCTCCTCTGGTTGCAATGCACTTGTTGTACCGTTCCAACAACTTCTGGAAGGCCACATGGAAGTCCTCTTGTGTGATCGTGTCAATGACCTTCGTCACAGCCTCTTTCATCTCCTCAATTGTCTCATAACGACAGCCTCTGAGCTTAGGGAATAACCAAAAGTCACAGGGACCAAGGTCTGGACTATAGGGAGGCTGAGGAATTGTCTTGATGCCCATCTAGGTCAAATAGTCTGTTACAAGGATGGAGTTGTGGACTGGTACATTGTCCTGGTGGAAATGCCACTGACCCGATTTGAAGAGTGCTGGCCTCTTCCGACGGAATCTCTTCCTGAACTCCCTTAAAACCTCAACATAGTAACCCTAACCCCAACCTTTTGGCCAATCAAATCTGGTGGGTTGACTTCCTTACTCCTCCCACACCTCTCATCATCCCTCACAGACTCCCCGCCTTCCTTGAATCTCTTATGCCACACAAAAACTGATGCTCGATTAATGCAAGATGGTTGAAAAGCAGTGTGAAGCATTCCATACGTTTCTGTCGTATTTTTTCCAAGTTTAAAACAGAATTTCATTGCTTATCGTTCTTCTGAAGTGTCAGATTGCTTTTTTGAAATTCACCAGATGTGACAATAAGGATTTAGTAGGGTGTATTTCAATTCCTGTTGTAGCAGTTCATTTGAACCTGAAATCATAAAAATTGGTCAGTCATCTCATAAGATGGATAGCAATAACATACTGAATTTTCAAGAGTCTAAGACAATTTTGAATGCCCGTAAAAAAAGATATCTGGAAACCTATTGAATGCAACACGTACTAATGCCCTTGGGAAAGGTATGAATATTTCTCTTCTCCCTACCAGCTACAGGTAAATAGTTTATCAGAATGATTTCTCTAGTCTTGGTTAGACGACCAGTCACGGAAAATGAAAACTCAATTTAAACTACTTGTACTCCGCTTGAAAATTGATCTTGTGCTGCGTCCTGTTCATGGGGGAAAAGATTGGATAAATACAGAGAGTTTTAAGTGGGTAGAGTGTTCGCCAATGGAACGATAGACTGGGGTTCAATCCATGTCGAGTCATACCAAAGACTCAAAAATAGGTACTTGATGTCTCCTTGCTTAACACTCAGCATTATAAGGTACGGATCAAGGGTAAAGTGAAGTAATCCAGGAAAAAAGTAGCGCCCTCCCCAACACCTCAATGTAGTAGTTATTGAAAAGGGAGCTTTCAGGTCGCCCTCGACTACGTTCGCCAGCTATACTTGCAACCAAAATATTTCAGCTGAAAGAGTATTGGCCTGAAGATTTCATGGTTCTTACTTTTAATGTCGAAATCAAATAACATTTTGTGAAGCTTGTCGTGTTTGAATTTTTTTCTAGGATTGCAACAATTATTGCCACTCACTTCAATTATTTTTGTACATACGAAGTTTCCCCTGTCATTACTGACCAGGGGTGTAACAGTTTTTCATCTATCACTGCCAGGATAGTAGTTATGGAAAATTGTTTCACCCAAATACTAATTTCCCCTTTAACCTCAGTGACATGTTAGAAAGGAGACACCATTGCCAGGACAACTTTAAATGGGACAGAGCCTAAGAATATGTACCATTTCTAGTACTAAACGAATATAAGTGAACATAAAAATATGTACCTTTTCAAGAAATGAACGAATATAAAAATATGTACCTTTTCTAGAACTAAACGAACTTAAGTGAACTGAAGAATATGTACCTTTTCTAGTACTAAACGAACATAAGAATATGTACCTTTTCTAGAACTAAGTGAACATAAAAATATGTATCTTTTCTAGTAATGAACGAACATAAGAATATGTACCTTTTCTAGAACTAAACGAACTTAAGTGAACTGAAGAATATGTACCTTTTCTAGTACTAAATGAACATAAGTGAATATAAGCAGCTTAAGGCAAAATTCGAACTCTGTTCGCTGATTTCGTTTTCTGTCAAGATAATTGTTACTCTACTACAATCTAATTAAGTCACCGACCAAAATCGAAAAAAAAACAACAAAAAAAAAACGCCCCGTTGAGAGAAAGAGATGGATATCATTTATTATCTATACAAATTTTTCACCCTAGTTTTAACTTGTAGTTTTTCACTGAAAACTGAGTGACAGCAAGTCACCCTAAGTTTCCAGGACTCATCAAAGTATTCTAGCCGATCACAACTGTACTGTGGACTGTTTTCTTGCTCTGATCTCCAGTTCTCGCCAACTCTTTTCCAGGCCTTTAGAGGTCGTTCAGAGAGCACTAACTACAATTGGTATCACCGTTACTTCACAGCTTTTTCCTGCTCCCTGGCAAGATCTAAGTATTTGTCTATCTATTCTTTTTCTCTTATTTCCACTTTCTGGAACGGCAAAATATATTTGATATCAAGTTCTTTTCTCTTGTTAATTAACACTAGGTATGGTCTTCAGATTGGCATTTGGGGGTCTGTTTCTACATCAAAGTCCAAGATAGAACTGTGGGCAAAAAAAAAGTTCTTAAAAAAAAGTACAAAGAAATGTGAATTTGAACGTATAAGGAACACTATTCACTCACACTTTAGTATAAAATAACCCTAGATGGGTTGTCATGGCATTAAACTCAATCAATCAAAATCCCAGAGAATTTTATGCGTCTCATTTTCTTGAACATATTCTGTCGTGTGCTAATACCATTTGTTAGCATAGTTAAAATTTAATCTCTTGCAAAATCCCAGTGGATCACCCTTCCTACCCAGTAAGGCCTACGCTTGCACTATTTTTGTGCCAATTTGCTTCATTCGTTTTATCTTTATTGTTATTTCTATTTACTGAGCCAATATTAGACTGTCTCAAGATCACAGAACAGGAGCACTCAGTGAATAGCAAACTTCATAAATTAGAAAACTGGTGCGTGCAACGAGTTACATGAGTTTTGCTCTACAATAGGCGTCTATAATCGTTCATGATTTACCCGAAATAGTAGATTATCAGTCATTTATTATGGGTATTTCGTTCATCAAAAATTCCGTTGATTAGGAGTACCGCCCTCCCCTACACCTTGGTGTAGTAGTTATCGAAAAGGGGGCCTTAGGGTCACCCTCGACTTAGGTCGCCAACTTTACTTCTACTTTGACCGATAGTTAACACTTCATAATAAAAGTTTTAAAAAATTAGCAAAAAAAAAAAAAAAAAAAAAAAAAACTCCAGTGAGACTCCAACTTGTATCACATTTTCTTTTAAACCTGGATTAGCACAACAGTTCCTCTCCACAACAGACAATAGTTGGAGAAGACAAAACCTAATTTTTGTTTATGATTATAGTCACAAAATTTCGGCCGTTATACTCCCCGATCTTCTTTAGAATAAAAGAACATTAAGTACAAGAGATACTCTGGTTCATGATTGATTTTAAAGACTTGTGAGCCTGTCTAGGATTATTTTATGACCAGAGGTTAGGGAATCACGGACATTATACCTGTATATCTATATTTTTTGTGCAGTTGTTTTTAGCACTCACTTATATGATATCAAGTATTCCTACCTGATGTAGATAATTTTTACACAGTTGTGTGATACCCTTAACAAAGTTATGAACAGCCGTATTCCCCTAACTATGGGTTAAATTGTACCACTATTATCCTTCTACGAGGAGGGCTTTGGTATTAAATTACATACGAAGGTTGATATACCATTAAAAAAAGGAAACTGAACCAAACAGTTATATAATTTTAAGTATTCCTAAAACTAATATTTTTATTAAATTGTTTCAAGCATTGGCCTAATGATTAGCGTGTTCGCCAGTAGTCCGATAGACCGGGGTTCAATCCTAGGTCGAGTAACATCAAAGGGTAAAAAATGGTACTTGATGCCGCCTTGGTTAACACTAAGCATTATATGATAAGAATCAAGGGTGAAGTGGAGCAATCTAGGGTAATGGAGTAGCGCCGTCCCCTTTACCTCGGCGTTGTAGCTTTTGAAAAGGGAGCCTTCGAGTTGCCCTCGACTAAAATCACCAACTTTACTTATTTGTACACAATTATTTGGGTACAAGTAACCAATAATAGTCCTTAGTAAACAATTATAGCTTCGAGAAACTATTCTTAGTTCAAATAATTTGCAGTTTAATGGTATCAAATATTCCTATCTAATGTGAATAATAAAAAAAAGATCTATTTGACTCGTAGATGGCACCCTAACAGGTGCAATCACTCCAGGTTAGTGTGTTCTAGTTCAGTTAAAGAGGCAGAGAAAATAACATTAGTTTTGAGGTTCCAAGTTACCATCACTAAGTTATTATATGTAGTGAATATAAACACTAGCAAAAGAGTAATTAGATACTCAGTGGTTGTGAGTTCAATCCCAAGATCTGGCAGAACACGAGAACGTCCTTTTCTCTCGTTTTGTGAGAGAGACGAGCGACAACTTCGAGACCAACTAACTAGAAAAGAATGAAATTAACTATTTCAGAGTACCATTTAAAGTAAGGACACGGCAACGAATGAGTCTACCTGCAAGGATTGAATAAGGGGTTTGTTCAATATTGATTACCAACTATGAGAGAAGGGCACGAGAATGAAGCAACGAAACCGACTTTAATAATGACAAACACAATGAAGATATCTGTTTACAAGAAGGCAAATCTAGGCATATAACATTATTCCTTATCTCTCCCTGTATGCCTAGCACTGTAATCTTTTGTTATAAAAAACCCAATTTATATATTGAATAATGTATGGATTTTCAGTACAATTTTTATGCTAATATTTGTACAAGATGTAATAGTAGGCATGTCTAAGTCGTCTGAATCTATGTTAAAGACACGGAACTATGTTGACGTTACGCATGCGCGTAAGTTTTGTCCGTCTAATATGCTTTATGGCCCACAATAAAATATTCAATTCTTGAAACAATAAATGCATTTTAAATCTCCTATCAAAAGCTTGATAATAAAGAAAAAATAAAAGAAAGCAAATGGGTAATTTATCAATAATGTGACGTAAAAAATAATGAAAGTAATACGCAAGATTAGAAACTTTGTTGCTGACATACATACATACATACATACAAATATGTATTTTGCTCTGTTATGTATTTTACATTACTTACCGTCTTCTCAGTTTGTAGTGCTGTTTGTTGTGATGGTGTTTCAGAAAACGGTATCACTTTGTTCGGGAATTTTTTCTGTGTTGCCTTCCGGAGTGAATCCATCACGTAATCTCTTGTACGAGTCGCCATGCCGCTGGTGGAAGAAACGTTTATATTTTAAGTTTGTGTCTGACTCATTTGAGATTAGATAGCTTCTGGAGTGTCGTCTTTTCCGTTAAGACATCTTTAGGGAACATTTTTATGACTTTCTTTTTTCGGTGGAGGCCGAGGGATTTGTTTTTATTGACAAATCTTTATCGTTAGGGTCAGAAATGAAGGCGCTTGGAAATCTAAATTAAATAAAGAGAGTTAACGATTCTTATATCTGTTTAAATAAATAATTAAAGAAAACTCTTTGGAATTTAATAGAGAATACAATTAATAGAGTTATTTGAGAATACAATTCTTCCATTTGACATTTTATTTAAAGACATTTTAATTTTAGTCATTTATTTTTTTGTAATTATAAATTCTTTTTTGAACTTTAAAAACTGACATTTTCCAGACTTTTTACATTTTACAAAAGAAAAATTCATTTTTAAAAATTAGTTTGTATAGTTTTTACTGATATAAACTCATTGGCGTTCGTCATGGACAGAATTTAATATATATATATTTTTTCCCATTTTTACTCATGAATAACAATAATACTACCTTGCTGGAATGGTAATATATCTCATTTTGAACACAGACCCCTAAATCATACTTAGAGATTCTGTCTTTTGTCTCAATTATCCATTTAAACAGAAATACTCCAGAGGCCAAATTGAGATTAAATCAATAAAAGAAAATTACTTTTATGTTTTCTTTGAAAACGTATTTTAATATAAAGAGATTAAAATGCCAAAAGCAAACCTAATTATGAATACATTGCTATAAAAATGTGAGCAAAATTTAATGTTGTTTTCACTTCCTAACGAGGGTCAGACAAGCATGTTGGTGTGTCGTAAGAAGCAAAAGGAAATAGAACGCAGAGACAGATGGCGATTTAAAATTTAAACTAGTGCCAGTCACAAGTCGAGTGAATTAAAAAGTATGTTTGATGTAGAGTTGAATTAGACTATCAAACTGTTAACTCAAAGGGATATGTTATCGATTACAAGGCAGTACTTGGAAACGGCACAATGCTTTGTAAGCGGTTTGCAAGCAAAAACCAAAGAAAAGAAAGAAATTTCTTTGTCAATTGGGTCTTTCATTCACGACCTACCCATGACCACCCGCAAATTAACCCTTCTATCTCCGTGCATTGCATTCTAGCTGATATTTCAATTTGAGATCTTTTTTTCCACTACCTCCCAACCCAAATACACACACATACAAAAACACGAACACGAACACAAAAAGCGTACAAATACAAGGAAAAACATACAAAAACACACACAGACACACTCCTTGAAATATACTCTCAAACACACACACACACACATACAAATATGCATTCATACGTGAACATGCCTACGCACACAAACTGATACACACAAATCCACACATACAAACATACAGATGCACATATATATTGATAAACATACAAATACAAAAACGCACACACATATAAACACACATAAGTAAGAGCAGAAATACAAACATACTCACACATATAAAACACACATAAGAGAGCGCATCAATATAAACATCTAAGCTTACAGACACACACATTGGAATACACACATAAACACTTACATGCAAACAGGCACATCCAAAAACACACCCATATAAATTCACATACACACATAAAAACACACATACAAGCAAAGACAAAGCTACACACATATAAACATACAAATGCATACACATAAACGCAGAAACGTGCACACACATATATACATTTAAACACACATGGACAAGTGCACAAATACAAGCGTAATCACAAATAAACTCTTAGACAAATACATAGAAATACACAAATGTACAAATAAACACACATATTCGAAAACATACTTTAACAAACATATACAGATATGCACGGAGAGAGACAGAAAAACACAACCAAGCATAAATACATATAGACAAGCACGCAAATACTAACACAGACATCCTCCACACACTTGCAAATCAATACGTAAACACACGCACATTAGAATACCCAGATAAACAAAGATACACACACACATACATACACATACAAAAATAGACTCATACAAGACCTCCTGACAAATAAACAAACACATGAAAACACACACACACACACACACACACACACACACACACACACACACACACACAAATTTATACGCAAAATATAACTTTTTATTGAAATTAAGTTCCTGTGTTCTTAGCAAAACAGTCACTATTTCTTGATAAACAAAATTTGCATTTCAAAAATGCAACTCCTCAATGATAACATACCTTGTAACAAAGCCTCTTTCTTGGAACATAAATCTTCGCAGACCGCTTTTGAAAAGAAAGAAAGAATTCGAATCCCAAATTAAAACCCCTCCAACCAACTTCCTTGTTGCCAGGATTGTGTTTAGTTATAAATGAATGTCAATGTCCCGTACGTTAACCACCATATGCATAGATTATTCTTGTTCATTGCTTTTGTGGCTACTTGGGAGCAGCACCTTGTATACACCATCCATAAACAGACATTACTTGTGACAGGAGATCACGTCTGTGGGCAGGCAATAACTCAGGTCTTACAGAGGAGACACCTCACGGGGTATCCAAACGATATCCCTACAAAATATGACCGGCATTATTGATTGACTCTTGATACTGTTGTTTTTTTTTGGTTTTTTTTTTTGGTTTTTTTGGGGTTTTTTTTTCTGTCGAAGTCGAATTGAATTTTGTCCGGCACGCCTACCCTTTGGTCAATTGTTCAACTTGCACCTGTACGCATGCGCACCCTGGTTTGCACAAACTGACTTCCCGCCTTTTTTGCTTTCCGTTTTTCGTGCGTTCTTCGTCCTTTTTAGCGGACAAAAAAGAAAAGGGTTAACTACAACAGAAGAATAAAATGCCTGTCGGTGCATGTTTATTTATTTTTTTGCAAGGAGAGAGAATTTTGTAGATCTTGATTTTTGTTGCTAACAAATTTAACATTTCCTAAATAAGCATTTTGGTATCCTGTTCCTGACACTAAACTGTATCTGATGGTATGGCTCAATTTCTGGAGGTTTGGAGAGTGTGAAGTACTCCTTCGTTGCCATTACTCCCAGGTCCACTTCGATCCGAAGTCGTTGTACATGTTAGAGTCTCACTATAGATCAAATAGGTCTTTTTGAAAATTATTCGTGTTCGATAGAATCTTGCGCATAAAAAAAACTTCTTTAGAAGCACCTGCATAAAAATGTAAATACGAACGTACTATGAACGCGATTCCCTAATCTCTACGCATAAAACTATCCTAGACTGATTGAAATGCCATTAAAATCACAATCAATCAAACATTCAATCAGCATTTCTACAAATATTTCTTTCTTACAATTTATTACGCGACAAGACGATGCCCCATTCCACAAAGCATCCTCCCCTGCATATATATATGTATATATATATAAATGAATAAAAGTGATGTCAAATAGGAAAAATTCTTTTGAGCAATTTATCTTTTTATCCTATTTACCAACCCCTCCGCTCGGGCAGGATATGACACATGGTCAATTTTTAAGCGGAGTTTAACTGGTTTGAATTCAGAGTTTTCCTCCTCCTAGACTAGTTGCCTAACCAAGGCTGAAGAACCCAGTCTGTCCTACTATTTACCCATAGCTGGAGGGAGAATAATTGGATTCATACCTTTCCCAAGGGTATTAGTGCTATGTGAAATGCAATCAGTGTCGTTCAGGATTTGAACTCGTGTCGCCGTGTCCATTTCCTACGACGATAACCATTACACCACGGGCACCTCCACAATTTCTCTTTTTATTGTTCTGAAAAAAATTCGATATCAAGTCGTCGCCTGAAGAAAGGTTTTTGTAAAATAAATTTTCATTAAATGGAAATACTTGAAATAATTTAACTGTGTGCAAAAAGAAAAATGAGCTAGGCTCGTTAAAAAATGTTATCAACAATAGAAGATTTGGTATTAAATAATCTACAATGGTTGATACGCCATGTAACACACCAAACCAATTTATTCCTATTACAAATCAGTGCCTTTTGCAGCCAACATGAGGATCGAAATTCGTAAAACTTAAAGTATATATGTGCCCAATCTCTCCGCTACGGTTAGGATCTGACAAAGAGGTTTTTTTCCTTAACCAATTGCCCAAACTAGGATAAATACTACCAATCAGTCCTGCTATTTAGCACACGCATACACACAGGTGGGATCGAAAAGTATCTTGGTCGAATTTTTTTCGATTATAGAATTTAAAATTTGAAAGAAGACATGTGCACAGCTGAGCATTTTCTAAATGAAATAATGATATCGATAAGCTTAGATTGCTCTCTCCATTCTGTGTACTATCAGTGCGAATTTGAAAATAAATCTAGAATCCAGTCTGGATCATTTTTGATTAAAAGTTTTTGGTAAAATACAGTATTGTGCAAGTGCAGCAACTTATATACTCACTATACCTCTGTGTGATAATTTTTCTTATTTCCTAAAAGCGGAAATTCGTCTCAATTTGACAACTTCGAAAATAAATCAAGGACGTTGTGTGCGAAATAGTCAACACATAGCTACACAGAGGAAACCTTGAAACATAAGTGAAATCATTATTAATAGCAACCGAAAATAACACCATAAGAACTAATTATGTAAAAGCTAGAATAGACAAAACTCAAAAGTTTAGGCTATGTGGAAAGAGAGATGACGCATTAAACAACATAATAAGACTGGCTCAAAAGGAGTACAGGAGCAGGCACGACTGTTTAGGTAAGGTGATCCCCTGGGAATTGTGCAAATGATCAAAATTTGAACTCACAGATATATATATATATATAGAGAGAGAGAGACACACACACACATATATATATATGTGCGTGTGTGTGTGTGTGTTTGTATTGTATATGCTCAAACCAGAATCTGTTAGGTAAAATAAAACACACAATTCTCAGGGATTTTGAGATAAAAGCGGATCCCCAATGCCGGCCAGAAGAGTGGACCTAGTTTTAATCAACCATATTAACCAACCCCTCCGCTCGGGCGGGATATGACACAAGGTCAATTCTTAAGCAGAGTTTAACAGGTTTCAATTCAGAGTTTTCCTTCTCCTAGACTAGTTTCCTCACCAAGGCTGAAGAACCTAGTCTATCCTACTATTTACCCATAGCTGGAGGGAGAATAATTGGATTCATACTTTTCCCAAGGGTATTAGCGCTATGTGAAATGCAATCAGTGTCGTTCAGGATTTGAACTCGTGTTGTCGTGTCCATTTCCTACGACGATAACCATTACACCACGGGCCCCTAGTTTTTATCAACAAGAAGAAACTATACGTAGACATTACAAGAAAACTAACGGCATTTACCAAACACCTCTGAACACACCAGATGAGAAACAAGATCAATTTTTAAGCGGAGCTTAACAGATTTGAATTCAGATTTTTCCTTCTCCTAGATCCGTTGTCATATCAAGCTTAAAGATCCCACTCTTCCATACAATTTACAAATTGCTGGAAGGAGAATAATTAAGTTCACAACTTTTCCAAGTGCATTAACGCTATGTGAAATGCAATCAGTCTCGTCCAAGTTTTGAACTCGGGTCACTGTCTCCATTTCCAACGACGATAGCAATTACACCATGAGAAAATTCAGGCTGTAGAAGATAATGGCGACAGTGCGACCAATCCTAATTGCAGCACTTTGAACAATCCCCAAGACCCTGGAAATGAGACTAGCAGAACTGTGAATCCGAGGAATAATCAAGATTGTCAGAAAAACAGATATAGAATGCTGGGGAGGAGCAGCTAGAATACTGAAGAGAGGCGGTCATCTGGATTCAAAGAAAACCATAATTTACTACTTGAGTGAAATACTCACAAAGGGTTAACTAATAATAATAAGAATGTTGGGAGTCTAAACGGAGTGATCTCCCTTGTCAGAGACTTTGAGGAACTCTCCCATGTTACGAGTCCTTTTTGGTCACGTATAAGGTGAACCAGAGAACCTACTCATTCACGAATAGGATTTTAAGTTGATTAGACGTGGTGGTTCATTCCTCTCGGAGAGCACATAGGACATCGCACCAGACCTGAGAAGAGTAAGTGGTTTCCACTTTTTTGCTGTATGGACTTTTCTATTTGTTCCTGGAACAATTATGACTCTTGTAGAACCTAGGATGGGAAATGTGAGCCCGAGTCGTGTTGAGTACAATTAAATGTCTTATTATATTAATTGATTTGTTCTGTTTCCAACCGAATATTCTGTGCTGGGTTACTCTCTTTGGGATAACCTAACGCATTATAAGAAACGAGGTGTTATCCACGAATTAACACCTCGTCAAATCTTACAAAAAGAAGGGAATAAGGCTACTAAGGAAAAATCACAAGAGAGAAACTGAAGCTCTTGAAATAGCAGCAGAAATCAATGCTATAAGCACCAATTATGTAAAAGCAAAAATCGATTAAGCCAAATAGCAGATATAGGTTAATCAGAGAAAGAGATAAAACGATTAATCACAGAGGAATCGAATTCAACAAACTGGCACAGAAAGAGTTCAAGACTAGGTACGACCGGGTAGGAAATATGAGGAGACTTGCTATCACTCAGACTCCAGTGAAAGACTCTCAGCTAACCATGGTGTGAAAATTTCATACGAAATAATAATAATAATATAGTACGATAGTAGGTTCATAGGTATGTATTTATTCAGGCCCTTCGATTCGGGGAGGATACGACACAAGTCCAATTTTTCAGTGGAATACTGCTAGTTTTAAATTCAGACTTCCTTTTAGACTAGTGGCGTAACCAAGTCTAAAAAAACCCAGTCAGCTCCATTATTTAGCCATTGTTGCGAAGGAAAGATATGGATTCATACCTTTCGAAATTGCATTAGTACAAAGGGAAACACAAACAGCTTCAACCAAGATATGAGCTCGGGTCGCTGTCTTCATTTTCTAAGACTCTAACCTTTATACCATGCACCTCCTCAAGTGGATTCTTGAGTAGTCTTTAGATGTGTACATAAGATTTGGACTAACAGTCAGTAGAAAATGAAATACTTTCCCTACAACCCCATATATATATATATATATATATATATATATAATTTCTTATACTAAGGATATAATGGAGTCATATTAAGTCTATAGAGGATTATATGAAATAAGTTTTGAAGTGAAGTTCTGTACAAAATAAAAATTCATTTGATAAATAATAGTAATAATAGATACAACTGATTTGCGTGATGATCCCCTGAGAATTTTGCAAGAGACAAATGCTTGGCTACGCTGACAAATGCGGCATTTTGTGATGTTTGGTTTGGTTTGTTGGGTTTTATGGCATATCAACCTTTGTAGGTTGTTTAACGCCAAATCCATTTTTATGTAAATAATCTGTTCTATTGAAAACAATTCAGTTTAGCATAAGTACACAGTTTAATTGTCAAAAACATTTCTATTTCAAACTATTCAAGCAGTTATATGTAACAATTCAGTTAAGTGTAAATACAGTTTCAATGTCGAATAACAGTTCTATTTGAAATAATTCAGTTAAGCATAAGCACGCAGTTTAAATGTAAGTACGGTTTAATTGTCAAAATCATTTCTATTTCAAGCTATTCAGTTTTAGTCAAACAATTCAGTTTAGCATAAGTATGCTGTTAGTTCTATTTAACCCATAGATAGGGCCCTATCAGGTGCAACCACTTCGGGCCAGAGTGGACCTGGGAGCGATGGCAATGAAGGGGTACTCCGCATTCCCCAAAGCTCCAGCACTGCTGGAACCTCACCATCAGATTGCTTAGTATCATATCCAGGACACTCGTTGGGGGGGTCTTACCCCTCTGCAAAGAAGCAGTTGGTGTATTCTACTGCCCCAGCCGACTGGTCAAGGCATTTTTTTTAACAGAAAATTTTCTATTTAAGAAAATTACATCCATAAAATTCTTTGGAACTTTGAGATACAAACAAATCAACCAATCCCAACCACAAGACTACCTTTTGTATTAACAAGAAGAAAAGTTCTTGTTGTCTCGTAGATTTTTCTGTTCTTGTAGACAAGAGAGTAAAAAAGAAAAGCAAAAAGATAGACAAAAAAAGATTTTTTTTAAAATTCCAAGAAACATAAAGGTGACTGTGATACCAGTAATACCAGTTGTCACCTTTGGAATAGTTCCCAAGACCCGAAAAAGAGATTGTAGGACTTGGAGATCAGAAAGAGAATCAAGACCATTCAGACTACAGCACTGGTAAAATAAACTAGAATACTTGGTGAAGCCCTGAAGACATTAGGAGACTTGCTGTCCTTCAGAGGTCATTAATAAAAAACCGATGCAAAAAAAAACAAAACAAAAAAAAACTCGCATCTACTGAATAAATACACGGAACCATTTTTGAAGAGGACGAGAGAAGAGCTTCAATAAATGGACCAGAGAACAAGAAAACTCATGACGATGCACAAGGCCTTAGATTCTAGATGATGCAGACAGATTGTATGTGCTAAGAAAAGAAGGAGAAAGAGGACTTACCAGTATTCAAGATAGCGTCGACGCATCGATATTGCGACTCGAAAAGTACATAAAAAAGCGCCGAGAAAGACTGATCACATCGACCAGAAACAAGACAGACAACACAAGCATCAACTGAACAAAAATAACTAGAAAACAAAAATGGGAAGGAAAACAACTCTATGGATACTTCTAGGGGCAAACAAACAAAGTCTCACGCGAGTAAACTTGGACATGGCTAAGAACGGGAAACTTTAAGGGAGAAACTAAATCTCTTCTAATAGCAACACAAAACAACACCGTAATGGTTACGTCAAAGCTAGAATAGGCAAGACGCAGCAAAGTAACAAATGTAGATTATGTGGTGATAGAAACGAAATGATCTATCACATAAACTTGCCCAGTCGGATGGGGCTGTACAATACACCGACTGGACCTTTGTAGAGGGTTAAGCCCCTACCCCCATTCAACGGGTGTCCTGGAAATGAAACTAAACAATCTGATAGTGAGACTCCAGTAAGGCTGGAGCTTTGGGGAATGCAGAGTACCCCTTCATTGTTATCACACCCAGGTCGACTCTGGCCCAGAGTGGTACTACCTGATAGTGTCCTATCTATGGGTAAAATAAAACTTAACTGCTGTTTCGAGAGTTTACTGCTTTTGCGTATTTATGCTAAACTGAACTGTTTTGACATTTAAACAGCGTATTTATGCTAAACTGAATTGCTCGAAAAAGAACTATTTGGACATTGAAACAGTACTTACACTAAACTGAATTGTTTGAATTAGAACTGTTTAACTAAGCTGAATTGCTTGAAATATTTTTTTTACAATTAAACTGTGTACTTATGCTAAACTGAATTGTTTGAAAAAGAACGGATTAACTGTATAAAAATGGATTTGTCGTTAAATAACCAACAAAAGTTGATATGCCATAAAACCCAACCAACCAACCAACCAACCAACCACATAATAAGCGAATGCAGCAAATTAGTGCAAAAAGAGTACAAGACTAGACACAACTGAAAGGGGAAAGGGATCAACTGTGAATTCTGCAAGAAGTTTAAATTTGACCATATGAACAAATGGTATATTCACAAAGCAAAATTTGAAAAAGCAATGTAACATGAAAGCAATGGTGATACTAATTTTAATCGGTGCGCTCGGTACAGTCACCAAAGGTTGGTGCTGGGACTAGAAGACTTGGAAATAAGAGGACGAGTGGAGACCATCCAAACTACAACATTGTTGCGATAGGTCAGAATACTGAGAAAAGTCGAGGAGACTTGATGAGACTTGCCGTCATTCAGACTCAAGTGAAAAACCATCGGCTTATGAAGATCTCTCAAATAAATAAAATAATAATAACAATGATAATAATAATAATAATAATTTGAGATAAAAACGGATCATCCAATCCCGGCCAGGAGACTGGATCTTGGTTTAGTTAATAAGAAGAAAAGAACTTTTCAGATAGTGGAATTCCTTGCTTTAATAAACCACACGATGAAAATAAAGGAAAACGAAAGATGTATAAATACTAAGACCTTGCAAGAGAGCTGAAAAAACCTATAGAACACGAATAAAACTGTGAGATATTAATCGTATTCGAAGGTATTTCAAAAGTTCCATGGAGCCTGGTAAGGAGATAGGATGAACTGGAGAAGGATTGAAACTGTCCAGATCCCAACACAAACTGAGAAGAGTATTGGTATGAAAACAAACGAAGAGTAAGGTAATAAAATTAATAATAATAACAATAATCTGGACATGGCTACGAAAGGGAAGCCCTAAAAGAGAAACTGAATCTTTTCTAATAGCCGCAGAAAACAACGCCATAACAACCAATTATATTAAAGCAAAAATCGACAAAAAGAAACAGATTAACAAGTATAGATTATGTTGTGATAAAGACGAAAGCATTAATCAAATTATAAACGAATATAACAAGCTAGTGCTAAGGGAGTATAAGACTAAACATGACTAGGTGGAAAGGTGATCCACTGGGATTCTAGTATAAAAACGGATCACACAATCCGAGCCAGAATACCAGATTTAGTTTAAAAGAACTTATCATCCAGTAGATTTTGTTTTGTCAGCAGATCACAGACTGAATTCAAAGGAAATGGAAAAGCTGAACAAATAACTTGACCTTGCTAAAGAACTGAAAAAATTGTGGAACTTGATGGTGATGGTGTTGCCTATCATAGCTGGAGCCCTAGGGGCAGTTCCCAAGAATCGGGGGAAGAAGAGATCAGAGGAAGAATCGAGACCATTCAGACCACAGCACAGTTGAAATCAGCAAGAACACTTATAACAGTCCTGGAGAATTGAGGCGACTTGTTGTTACTCGGACTTCAGTGAAAAAACACAAGTTTGTGCTGGTGCATAAGATAATAAAGCGAAAATACATTTGATACACTCTAATGAAACTGGAAATAAGATAAGCCAAAAGAGTAAAATTGTATTTTAATCTACAAAAAGGAAACATCCAATTGATGATATTTTTCGATAAGTAGCTGATTAAGTCAATCGATAATTTGCTTTCAATAGGAAATTGACCTGATTTACATACGCTGTGACTTGCCTACAGAAACAATGGTGTTCGTGTAATTAAAAAAAAAATCCCTCAATAGATATGAAGATCAGAGAGACGCCAATATGCATTATGTACTGTATAGAGCTATATAAGCTTGAGAAATAGCAATCTTGATGAGAGAAAACTACCAGTGTCTATTGGATATAGAAAAGAGAATTTACCGATTTTACAGACATACGATTTTACGAGGCGCCGGGCAGATAAATGAGAATAGACCAACCAAATCAAAGCTTTGGCTTGCTTGGTCTTTTACGGGCATTTCAACTCTTTGTCGGTTATTTAATGTCAAAACAATAATTCAAGTCTATCTATCAATCTATCTGATTGCGCGTGTGTCCGTCTTTACCTCAATCTCAGTTTATCAATATATACCTACGTCTGTTTATATCTCTCTGAAGGCTGTAATTGTATGCCTACCTAAATTTGTCTCTATATCTATGACTATATCTATCTTTCTACCAAGCTCTCTTTCTCTCCCTCTCTCTCTCTCTCTATATATATATATATATATATATATAATCATATCTATCTATCTATCTATCTATCTATTAAACCTCTGTGTCTATTTTTAACCCATTTATGGAGGAAACGGCACATTTATCGCAATCATTTCGATTAAATACTACTAGATTTTTTCGGCGATGAAGGTGAAATTGGTTTTAAGTTGATCTGGCTACTCGAAGCTCATTTAGGCATACTTTTTGGATGTCTCAGTTGTTTTTAGATCTTGCACAAACTGCCACAATGATCTCCCCAATATTGAAATCTTTCGAAATCAAATCAAGACCGAAAAAAGTAAGTAGCATATGAATGTTACATTGCTAAAAAGGGGGTGTCCTCGTGGTGTAATGGTTAACGCGATAGACTGCGGAATCGTAGAACGCGAGTTCGTACTCCAGTCGCGCTACTACGTTCACTTTCAGGCAAATACCCTTGGGAAAGGTATGAATCCTCTTATCCTCCCAGCTATGGGTTAAATAGTACAACTACTGTTCTTCTTGGACAATACTTTTGGCATTAAATAACCTACAAAGGTTGATATGCCATTAAACAAAGAAACCAAACCAAACCAAACCAACCTAAAAATTGCTAAAACGATAAAAATCAGGCAAAATTGAACGGAAAGAATTAAATGAGGTTCTCTTGGTCTTTATATATATATATATATATATATAGTCATCCACAGACAGATCTGTTTCGTTCTATCAGAACTCATCAGTGTGGCAAGACATATTAGCTTCCCGTAGCCGGGATCGAAGCCCGGTTGACTCAAACGCCAATCCAAGCTTCTAACCCTTCAGCCACGAGGAGCTAGTAGCTAATATATATATATATATATATATATATATATATATATATATATATATATCACCTAAATGGTTTTAGTTTGGTTAATGGATTTCAATGGCATTTCAACCCGTCTGTGGTCATCTTTTGGTTAGGGAATTATCGAATTAAGAAAATGAAAGGTTTTGTGGGTGTAAATTTTTTAACTTCTAAGTAAAAATAAACAAATCAAATTTATTTTTTCCTACATTTATTACAAAATACATTACAGAACACATTTCATTCTATATTATTTAATGTGATGTTATTTCCTCCACCTGTGAAACGCGGGGTTTTGCAGCATTGTACCAAGGCACGAATAGATAAGTTATCAAAAAAGCCAGCAACCAAAACAAAGACGAGTTGATTGATTTCAACATCCCTTCCCGTGGGCAAGCTGTAACAACATATACTTGGTTTAGCACCTCGGACTCGGAGTCTTGCAGATATCATCAAGTCTAATTGGTGATGGAAACTGGCAATTTCACCCACCCAAGGTGGAAATGGGAATAGGATGTTCTGTGAATATATATATGTATATTTTTTTTATTATGTCGCTTTTATTTTCCTCTTTTGGTGACTGGAGTGCGAGGAGACTAACGGAGAAAGGAACGAATGAAAAGATGGTTCCTAAAAACAAAAAAAGAATCGAAGAAAGCCAGCTAACCACGTAGTGTCTGTTGTTCATTTTTCCTGATTCTATGGCCTGAGAGACTAAAAAGAGAGAATAAAGCAACGATATCCTAATGCTTAGTGGTGTTTTTGTGGGGCTTTTTTGTCTTTTGTTTTTCTCACCATCCGGCCGTTAGTCTCATCGATATAGCTGTTTGCCTGTGACTACTAAACCTCTGCGTCTGTTTGTTTTTAAGCCAATTATTGAGGAAACAGGTCATTTTAACACAGACCTTTCTATAAAATACTATTAGATTCGCCCAGTGATCAAAGCAAAATTGTTTTTGAGTCGATGCGGTTATTGGCTGCTGAATCTATTGGCAACCCTGGGTAGCCATTTTGGTACACAATGTTTTTTGAAACACCTAAATTTTTTTAGTTATCACAATAGAATAGGTGTTCGAATTCTTGTATTTATCAACCATTAACTTTCTCTCGAATTGTTAACTAGGAATCGGATAATTTTTAATAAATTTGTTACAAGTACACACACAAAAACAATTTTACTGGCTACACAATTGACTCTATGAATAAGTGATGATAAAAAAAAAGCCATTTTGTCCTGACATCAGTTCCTTTTAATAAAATATTGAGTTTTAGAAAAATCAATAAAATCATATTTTTTAAAAAGTTTATTACTCGTAAATCATATCGACTAACCCCGCCAACGGCTTAAAATCTCCAGACATTTATAAATAAGTGCCATGTATTAAAAAATAATCTGAAGATTATAATCAAATTATTGAAGCCATAAAATATTTCAAGTCATTTATCATAAAATGATTAATAGCATGTCGTCTGCTTTGCTCAAGTAGTCTCCGCCATATTTTAATCGTCTGCTTTTATTAAGTCACCTTCGACGATCGTTCGCATGATGGTTAAAAAGAATGTGGTTTTAATTATTTACATTGGGGAGCATAATGGCGGGAAATTTTTTATGAAAAATTGTACTGCCATTAAAGGGACCAGTATTTTATCATGGCGGAGAAATTCTAGTCTAAGATCGGTAAGTTCCTTTGTATTTTGCAGTCCAATGATAAATGACAATATTAAATAAAATAAATATTTAAAAGGTGATTTTTCCTTTCAATTTTACGTTACGCGAACTCTCTCTTTATATATATATATATATATATACTTTCTAAAGACGATGTAAAACGTCAGAAACACGCCTTGGAGAAGAATGAATAAATTACCTAAAAGAATTCTCTTGAGGACGAGTTCATTTTAAAGTATATGCATTTTTTCTCTCATTCGACCAAGAAATTATATATATATATATATATATATATTAGCAAATTTTGTTAAAGACGATGGAACACTTAATTATTTTTAATTTTATTTTTTCAAAACTCCTAGTTATTTTTCTAGTGTCGGGATCTTTACCATCTAGATCCCGACACTAGAAAAATAACAAGGAGTCTTGAAAAAATGAAATAAAAAATAATAGTGTTCCATCGTCTTTAACAAAACTTACTTGAATAACAACTTGCTGCCTAAATATATACTCACCGAATTATATATATATATATATATATATATATTCTTTGTCAAATGAGAGAAAGAAAAAGTAGATGCTTTAAAATTAATATGTCCTCAAGTGAAGTTGTTTTTAGGTGTAATCTTCTCCAGAACGTGTCTCTAGCGTTTTACGCTGTCTTCTGGAGGTAAATGGCTTGTTCTGGAGTTTCCTTTGGTTTATCTAGTGGCAACTGTTTTGATAAGGTTTGTGGTCCTTTTACATTCCAGGAATTGTGTCAGTAAATGTCAAGTTCGAGTTTATTTTCTGAGACAAATTTTCGTCTCTGCAGATGTTGTTTAGCTCTTTCCCTTTTTTTATCTTCTTTTTTTTTTACAAGAGTGAATTCTCTGTGTTTGTGTGTCTGCACACACACACACACACACACACACACACACACATATATGTATATATATATAAGGTAGTCCTCGTGGCGTAGTGGCTTACGAGCTATATTGCGGTATTGTAGTAAGCGGGTTCGAACTCCAGCGATAGTATTATGTTCACTTTCGGTTCAATGCCCTTAAGAAAAGTATAGATTACCTCATCTTGCCAGTTATGGGTTAAATATTACCAGTAATGTTCGTCTACGTGGATGGCATTAAATAATATACAAAATTCAATATGCTATTAAACAAAGAAATCAAACCAAACATATATATATATATACTTACATATATATATATTTACACACACATACTGTATATATGTATATATATACGAGTATGTGTGTGTGTGTAAATATACATATGTTAGTATATATATATATATGTTTGGTTTGATTTCTTTGTTTAATAACATATTGACTTTTTTCGGGTTGAACTCTCTAGCGAGGGAAGTAAATGGTTACCACTAACGTAATGCAAGGCTCTTCATATGAATCAAGCTCTCGGTAGCCGTTAAGCGGGTATATGTAAACAAAAACAAATCTGATACATAAGCGTTTAAATTTCCTTCGCTTGAACTAGTTTCCTTGTAGCTGAGTGGTAGAATCTTGGATTGGCGTTTGAGTCAACCGGGTATCGATCCCAGCTTCGGGAATATAGCCTGTCTAGCTACATTGAAGAGTTCTGATAGAACGAAACAGGTCAGTCTGTGGATGACAATATATATATATATAAATATATATATATATCTCAAATCATGCTGATAGCACGGAGTTCCCTGATTTTCCCACATCATCCATCTCTATCGTCCATTTGCTCTTGACTGCATCCAGTTTCCAAACAGAACTGCTGTATGTAAATCCTTGCTGGTCGGCCAACACTGGAATGTTCATGTGTAGAAATTCAAAAGAGAACACATTGCTTATGAATTCATCCTTACTTCTGTTGCATTGCTCAGCATATTTTCTTCATATTACTCGGATGGTTTGTGAGATGGTAGTTTAGTGGCCGTCCCACTGCTGTTTTGTTAAGTTAATATCCAGGATTTGTTCAAAACAGTACGTTGCATTCTTTTGTCTGTCATATTTAGCTTTCTCTCCATGCGTTTTGCTGGCGTCCTGGTGGTGCTTTCATTCATTAGTACTGACAAGGCCACAGGTCGGAAGAAATCCCATTTTATTCTATCAAAGAGATCAGATTTCTGTAGTATATTAAGTGGTCTTTAAATTTCGAAGAAACATTATAGAATTAACTTCTTTACAGACGCTGTACCCGGAACTTTTTCTTTACCGAAAGGTCCGTGTGTTTTCACACTATGAACAGTCTTTTAGACTCAAGCTCGCAGTAGCAAACCCAGGTTTAACCTATTTGTAAAATCTTTTTGAGTAAACCATACTTCTCTGAATACATCACACATTCTTCTGTAAATTTCACATGGTTTGCTCTTCTCAGACACCAGAAATTCGATGACAGACCTCTGTTCAAGCCTGAAGCACTCTGTTGTATTTGCCACCATTTTGAATAGACTGAAAATAAATAATTTTGTGAGATTAGATAATTTTTGCGAAAAACCAATTCAAATCAATGCTGGCAGTAAGAAGCATTTGTATCTACGTGAGCTCAGATAAAACATAGTTCAAGTGTTTTAATCAAAATGGTACCATCTACTCATTAAATGGCAAGCCCTTAAAATTAGTTGACTCGTTCATATACCCCAGAAGCAATATCTCGTCTACTAAAAGCAATATCAGCATATGCATGGAGAAGACGTGGACTGCAATTGACAGGTTGTCGATCATATAAATATCTGCAGCTGTACAGTCACTTACCTTCAATCTTACAAATTATCCAAGTTAGACGAACAAAAAATGCTTGAGAAGCATGGACGAACTAATAAATGACGCTCCTTATGGATACACAAGTGTTGGCCGACCAAGAAAGACTTATATACATCAGCAATATGCAGACACCGGTTGAAGTCTTGAGCATCCGTCAGCAGAGATGGACGATAGGGACAGATGGAGAGTGATAGAATCAAGGGACTCTGTGCGATCAGCACGACTTGATGATGATGATGATGATGATGCTTTGTGTACCATCTTATAAAATTAGAGTTCTGAGAAAATATTTCGAGCGGAAATTATAAAAATTGAGTGAGACTTTTGTTTTTGAAGAGTTGTTACTTTTTGTTGGTTTATTTTCTTATCCTCACCTAAAATCACGAACAATCTCTTGAGCCCACACCGGAGCAACATATACATAGCAAAATATACCAATGGAGGATAAAATTGCAACACGCTGAAAACTTCAGTTGATATACATGTGGTGTGTTATGTATGAAATGTAATCGAATTGTATCGAGACTAAAGCTTTAAAGTCTTTAGAATTTGCAATTTAATATAAAACAGTTTTTAATCACTTAGAGTATACGAACTATTATCTTCAGATTTATAGTTATATTCACAACATTTCGTTCGATTCGTCTTTCGGATCTTCTTCAGGTGTTTCTTGTCGAATTCGGGAGCCTACACGGAACTTTGAATCGAACCCTTTATTTAATCCATTGTAGATTGTTCTAATCTCGTTAATCATAATCGGATACAATTTAAGCTATACTATATATTCCTTGTTATTTTTACCTGTTGTCAGAATTCAACCTGTAACCGCCAGATGATTTCACTTAGAAGTTTATTAATCCAATACCTATAACTGTTATGCTACGTTTCCTGCTGGATAATTTAGAGTGGATTTTGGTTGGGCTACTGTGACCTGTTAAGTTGACGAAGTATAGAGAAGAATACGATATGAGAACTAATGTCAGTTGGTAGGGTTTTATGGCATATCAACCTTTGTAGGTTATTTAATGCCAAATCCATTTTTTTCAAATTATCAGTTCTATTTTAAACAATTCAGTTTAGCATGAATTACACAGTTTAATTGTCAAAAACATTTCTATTTCAATCTATTCAGCTGGAATTTGAACCCGCTTACTATAATGTCATAATATAGTTCGTGAGCCACTACGTCACGAAGACTACCTTACATTATATATATATATATATATATATATATATATATATATATATATATATATATATATATATAAGTGTGTGTGTGTGTGTGCAGACAAACACACAGAAGTCAGCTTATTCAAACAGTTCTAATCTAAAAAATTCAATTTAGTATAAATACGAAGCATTACTATCTACGTGAGCAGAGATAAAACATAGTTCATGTGTTTTAATCAAAATGGTACTATCTGTTTAGTTCTATTTGACCCATAGATTGGGCCCAGTCAGGTGCTACAAGTCCAGGCCAGAGTGAACCTGGGAGCGATAGCAATGAAGAGGTGCTCTGCATTCCCCAAAGCTCCACCATTATTGGAACATCACCATGAGATTGTTTAGTGTTATATCCAGGACACTCGCTAGGAGAGGTCTTACCCATCTGCAGAGATGCAGTCGGTGTATTCCACAGCCCCAATTGAGTGGGCAAGGGAACCAATAATCAAAAGGTAAAAAAAATGATAATTGCAATATGAGCTAAGGTAAAAAAAAAACTCGTACGTAATAGTAATAAGTAGTAATTCATAGTGTTGATAAAAACATTTAGTTTATATGTCCCCAAAATTCAATCGGTTCGAAGTTCTGTGTAAGCGCCCAACTTCGACAAGAAGCACTCGAAGAAGTCCGAAGGACAAATCGAACGAAGCGTTGTGAATATAACAATAAAAATGAAAGCAATTGTCCGAATATAAATAATTCCAATAATATCTGTTTTGATTGATGAATATTTAACTAGAAATGATAAATATACTCCTGATATAAATTTATGTAATTTTATTTTTGTTTACAGGCTTTCAGTACTGTAAAGTTCGGTAATAAATAATATCTGATAACACCTATTTTGATTATAGACTGTTCTACTAGAAGTAATAGATATACTCCTGATATAAATCTATGTAATTTTGTTTTTGTTTACAGATTTTCTATATTGTAAAGATCGGTAATAAATAATACCTAATAACACCTATTTTGATTATAGACTGTTCTACAAGAAGTAATAAATATACTCCTGATATAAATCTATGTAACTTTGTTTTTGGTTACAGATTTTCTATATTGTAAAGTTCGGTAATTAATAATGCCTAATAATATTTCTTTTGATTCTAGAATGTTCCACAAGAAATTATAAAATTCTAGTGAGACATAGAATTATACAAGGGTAACATTTTCCATATTCATCAAACCTAGTTCAGAGCAACTTTTTCTTGCTTCCTTAACTGTGAATTCATTTCAAAGATTTGAGAATGTGAAGGGCAAAGAAATACGACACAGCTTCATATCAAAAAAGGAGTTTCAGAAGAGCTTTGACAAATGGAAAACTCGCTTGTGTTGTAGTTTTATTTCCCGTCAGTGTATATTCAAATCAAAACAAAATAGAGCGAAGACTTTTTACTTGCCTGTCATTTCAGACTTCATTATAAGCTCTACTATAACATTGAAAAGGGTTGTTGATGCCAAACGTCTAGACAAGAGTGTATCTCGAATCGATATGCACAAGATGCGTATAGCCCAAAGAGTTGATGATATCGTTGATAGTAACAAATAAAAAATTAGATGATGATATCAAATATGATTGGATCCAGTTTCTTTCTTTCCTTCTTCCAACTTCTTTATCGGGGTGGGGGAGTGCATTGGGGAGATGAAGTCGGCTGTCTGTTGTTTTTGCTTCTGGTTTGGCTTGTTTGTTTTTTTGTTGAATTCCATATCAGCCTTTGCGGGTGATTTAATGCCAAAACCATCCTTCTAGAAGAACAGCACTGGTTCTATCTAACACATAACTGGGAGAATAATACATTTCTAAGGGTGTTAGTACGATAGTGAACGTAACAGCAGAACTGGAATTCGAACTCGCTTACTTTGAGGTCTCAAAGCAGCATTTTAACCACTACGCTACGGGACCTCCCCCCTTTTTTTATTAAGCAATTAATTATGTTTTTATAGCTCCATACTATCCTGGGTTTTTTTTTTTCATCTAGACCAGTTGCCTTATCAAAGTTAAAGAGCTTAGTCTTCTGTCTCCAGCACTCACCAGATGTGACACAAGGTCAATTTTTAAACGAAATATACTGGTTTGAATCCAGATTTCCTTCTTCTATTTTGGTTTCATAACAATGTTTAAAGAACCCAGTTTGCCCTACTAATTAGCCATAACTGATGGAGGACTGATAGATTCACGCTTCTCCCTAGGGCATTAGCGCCAAGTGAAACACAGTCTTGTCTAGAATTTGAAATCGGGTCGCTGATTCCACTTTCTACGACCGTTACGCTAAGTTCTCCTCTTCCGTAGTATTTACCCATTACTGGGAGGGGGTGGGTTGAGGGTAGAAGGATTCATGCCTTTTCTTTTACTCAAGTCGAGAAGTGAAATGCAAACAGCATTGTTCAGGATTTGAACTTGGTTCGTCGAGTCTATTTCAACCGACGATAAACATTATGCAACAAGCGTTTCTCTTATCCATTATAATATATGTAAATGGCGACAGTTAAAATAGTATGACGTAAGTAGCTCGTATAATGAGGTGTTGAGTTAATTTCGAAATCAAAGTCCTGTTGTTTTGTGTGTAAAGAATGCAAGCTAACTGAGAATAAATTATATAGATTGAGAGAAAGTCATTGGAAAAAAATTAGCGTAATTTTTTTAATTGTATGTATGCGTCAACTTAGAAAAACAGAAAAATGTTTATTCAATAAAACCACAAGTAGCATTGAATTATGGGCTCAGAAGCAACTGAATTTCTGGGGAGTTTGGAGTCACCCTTTTGTTGCAATTACTTCCAGGTCCACTTGGGGCGATTGGACTTATTAGGATCCCATATATGAATCAAATAGATATCTTTGAGATTATGTTTAGAAGACATTAAACCGTATTAATACACTGGCTCTTAAATAACTGACATTTTAAGTGTAAAGTGTTCACCTGTTGAAAACGTTTGTGAACTACATTTAACTGCTTCCAAATTATCAATATTAGATGGAAATACTTGAAACCATATATCTTATAGAAATTATTTGTGCTAAGAATTGTTATATGAAGATATAATTGATGTGAAATTTTCATTATTTTATTTATTCACCCTAGCTTCAATTGGTAGTTTTCGTTGAAGTACAAGTGATAGCAAATCTCATCAAGTCCCCAGGACTTTTCTCAGTATTCAGTCTGTGGTGTGGTCAAGACATTTTCAATTCTTTCTAGTTCCCTCTCTTCTAGCCCAACATGATTTGACATGCCGTAAACCAACCAATCAACCAACCAATAACTACCAACCAACCAACTAACTTAATCAGATTCGAATTTACTGTCCTAATTGTCCTCAATATTCGTTTGCTAGTTACTACTATGAAGCGAGGTACCATCACTCAAACTTAGCTTAGTAAAACATGGAATCGTAAGTCTTGAGGCTCTCGGTGAGGATCGAATTCCCAAGCCAATAATAGTTTGGTGTATATCACAGTGGATTCGAACTCACTGTGATGCTGAAGTGGCTGTTACACGTTGGCGTGCACTCGGCTTAAATCTGGTAAAACGTCATGTGAGAGGATCACCTGCGGGACTAGCTTACTAATCACTGTTTCAGTTCGAGGCGACCATATTTACTCAGCTTTGTTAAGCCTGGCATGAGGATACAGCTATACATCTCGAAAGGAGTAAATTCGCTAGTGGATTTAGTAATGAAATTAATTAGCTAAATATTAAGCTGTACTCATACTTATTTGCTTAAGTTACCTTAGTTTGGTATAAGATCACAAGTGGGAAGTACACATTGCGATTATATCTAACTACTATGATAATAGCTTGAAAGACGTCATTGCAAACTACTATTCAAAGTAAGCCATTTAAATTCTTATAAGTTAGTTACTAAGCTTTCCTTAGTCTGGCTCAAAGTCACGATTATTTTTTGCATGGTTTAAGCACACAGGCCTTAGGTTAATTACAGGATCTACTTTTACTTTGTGGTCTCCCATCTAAGCGATGAGCAGGCTCACAGTCGCTTAACTTCGATTATTTAGCGGGAACTGATGCTTTTGACTCGACTTGAGCCTATGTCAGTACTGGACTCGTAGTTGAAAAATCTAGCTAACTAACTACTTCATAGTAAGACATCTTTCTTATAAATATTTACTTAGCATAGCTTGGTCTGGTTCGAAGACGTAGCATGAGAGCATTTAATAAGAATTGAACTCACTCTTGTAGTAGGTGTTTAATAAGTCTAACTTAATTTGATACAAAAGCTGAAGTATGAGACACCCTGTGAGAATCAAACTCACTAACAATGGTATGCTAGCCAAGCTAGTTAACTATTACACTATGCGCGGCGCCCAAATTCACTATAGTATGGATCGTCCATAAGATTAGATTATAAACCAGTTTTTTCAGAGTGAGGCATCTTTTTTTCTATCTGTATCTATTAAGGCGGGCTTAGCGTAACAAGAAATGGAATTGGTAATCCGAGTTCAAATCTTAGACCAAGCTGTTGGCGCTTCACTTTATATTAATGCTCTTGGGAAAGGCATAAATCCATTGGTTCTCTTTATCCCCACAGCTAAGGGTAAATTGTAGGGCAGACTGGGCTCTTTAGCTTTGGTTAGGCAACCGGTCTTGGTGAAGGAAACTCAAAATTCAAACCTGTTAAACTCCTCTTAAAAATTGACCTTGTGTCACATCCTGTCTGTGAGAGAAGGATTGTGAATAAACATAATAGACATTAGTCTTGCCCAAGGAATCAAGTATAGGGGGATTTAATGAGGATTGAACTCACTACCGTAGTAATTGTTTGTAAAGCTACTTTGTTAACCACAACGGTACGGCGAGTTGCTTAGTTACTGCTGGTGTTATTTTTATTATAATCGTGTTACTATTAGTATAGTAGCAGTAATTGTATAAAAAGTAGTTGAGAATGTCGTCAAATCTAAAGATTTATGAAAGACAAGATACTGAAATTATTCGTATTTTGGTATTTCATACAAATAAATACACATAAGAAAAATAGTAAAAAAAACAAAACAAACAATAATTGAAGTACAAGTGGAGAATTAACTGTCAGGTCCAGTTTCCACTCTTTAAATTTCGATTTCTCTAGTGGCGTCATTGACCGAATTTATCCGCTCTTTCGCTTCTTCTGACCGATATAGTCTCTTCAGCTTATCTATCACCCGTGCAGCAGCCTCTATGTCGTCGTTGAAGGCTGCAGCAATCTTTACGGCGGCGGGCTGGTCTTGTCCTACTGAGCGAGAGACAAAGAATACCGTTCTACCATGTGTGTCGTGTGTCGGACCTGGCAGCATTAGCTCTGGTTAAAAAACAAACAAACAAAAAACGGAGGGGTATTCACAGTGAGCAAACACGGAAAAACCAGTGGAACTCGACTGCAGCAGAAGCAGAAGCAGCGCTTGTGTCGTTTCTATTTATGTCTCGTCTGCTTGATACCGAGGTCTGTGCGCCGGAGAGACGTGTGGCGGGTTGGGTGTAAAAAAAAGAGGAAAAAGGAGGAGAAACGCATTGGCAAGAATGGAGAACATGAGCACTCGACATTACACGTTTATGTCGCAACGCACATGTACTGACAACGCACGTATTTTAATGATTCACATATACATGCTACAAACACATGCATATAGACATTTGGGCATGTGCGTATTGCCATCACTGTCACTGCATATAGCCAACAATGGTAATTCTGCACAATCACAAACGTACACTAAAATTCTGATACATTCATATTACTGACATCAGCTCATTTCTCAAAGTGCTTTTGTACAATTGTTTCTCCTGATTTCATTTTGATTTTTAAACAACCAATTTCTATCTTGAATAATTAATTGTTTTTATTTTATTTTATTATTTTTTATCCGTTACTCTCCTTTAAGTTTGGTTTGATTTCTTTGTTCTGATGGTATGACAACCTTTATGGGTTATTTAATGCCAAAGCAATCCTTGTAGAAGAAAATAGTGGTACCATTTAATCCATAGCTGGTGTTAGGGTATTAGTCCTAAAGTGTGTGTAAATAATGCCGGCTGTTTTTGGAACTTGGGTCACGATTTCCATTCTCAGTGCCATTCGGATTTCTATCGATTAATTCATTTATTGATTTTTACGGCATCTCAACTCCTCTATGATTATTTGATGCTTAGAGGTTAGGGAATCGTATTCATTGTACGTTCATATTTACATTCTTTGCGTAGTTGTTTCTTAAAATTTTTTCACACGGTCTTATCGAATATGAGGTTTGGTTTGGGTTCTTTGTTTAATGGCATTTCAAACTTCCTGGGTTATTTAATGCCAAAGCCATCCTTGTAGAAGAACAGAAGTGATACTATTCAATCTACTGTTGGTATGAGGGTATTAGTCCGAAAGTGAACGATATAGCACAGCAGGGGTTTGAACTCACTTTCAAGAATGTCGCAGTCCACCACGTTAGCCACAACTCGATGGGGACTCCCCCGACTCTTTTTTGGGTCCACCTCTTATTACTTGTTGAGTTTTCATTATCTGCTTCATACTCTATTTGTTTATTTTGCTTTTTGATAATTTTCCTTTTTAAAAAAAAAGTCTTATTCCTCCTTTTTTTTTTCTTTTTTTCTAATTTCTTTCTTTTTTTTATTTCTAATTTCTTTTTTCTTTTGTCACATTGATTTTCTGTAATTGATTATTTCTTTCTATTTCATTTTCTTTCTTTCTTTCTTTCTTTCTTTCTTTCTTTCTTTCTTTCTTTTGCTCATATTTTCTTTCTTTTATTTACTCTTTCTTTCTTTCCATTTCATTTTCTATTTCTATATTTTTAGTTTGTTTCTTTCTATTTCCTGTCCTGTCCCTACATTCTTTCTTCCTTTCTTTTTTTCTTTCGCTCATATTTTTTTTCTTTTGTTTACTTTCTCTGTCTTTCCGTTTCATTTTCTGTTTTCCTATTTTTTGTTTGTTTGTTTCTTCCTTCCTTCCTTACATTATTTTCTCTATGAATGTTTTGCTTCCTTTTTAAAAATTGTGTAATTAAAAAAAATTGATTTATACTTTCTTCTTGTTTCATTTATTATTTAGCGCCTTTCTTTCTTTCTTTCTTTCTTTATCCTTCTTTCCCTTCATTTTTTATTTTTACTTCCTTTTTCCACGGTGACTTGATTCACAAAAACTAGGCGGGCAAATCCCATATAATATGTCATTAGAAACCTGCAAAATAAAAACAATGAAAGACAAAAACTTATTCAAACAAACACACACAAAAAGAAACACAGAAAGAAAAAGAAAAACGAAAGAAAAAAATAAAATATCGCTTTTATTGAAGTGAGAAATAGAACGGTAAAAGAGATAGATAGATAGATAGATAGATAGATAGAATGAGAGCGAGAGAGAGGTGTCATGTTGTACAAGGGTTGGTGGAGGTGAGAGTATTGTAACATTTATCAGCGCATAAAATGAGACCAGTGAACCGATTTTAAATTCGTAAAGAGGGTTTATGTCCTCAATTGGCACTCATGCTGTTGGGCTATCTGGGGACTATTTTCAAGAAATTATTATTGATCAATTGATTTTAATGACAATTCATCTCGTCCTGGATTATTTTATGCCTTGAGGTTAGCAAATAACCTTTATTGTGCATTCATATTTACATTTTTTGTGTTGTTATTTCTTAAGTGTTTTCATCTTATTTTTTCACGTGGTTTCATCGAATATAAATAATCTTTAAAAATATCAATTTGACCCCCCCCCGCTCCGAGTCAAAATGGATCTGGGAGTCATGGCAAATAAGAAATATCGCACTTTTCCAAGATATCCATCAGATGCAATTTTACCACACCGAGCTCCATGTGAATTATTCTTATTCCCTATAATGAAAATTCAAATTATGTTTTGAGAGCGTTAAAGAAATGCAACTGCGTAATTTCACACCACACTAAAACGGAGATTCAAATGAGCTTCTACCAATGAAAAATAAGCATGTTGAATGCTAAGGGGACAAAGGATATTAACTAACTTGTACAGTCCTTATTCAATTCTGTCTTTGTAAGAAACAACAAGTGTCTTAATACATTTTTGGACACATCTTGTATATATAAACTATAATCGTGCTGTTCTTTTACATATACATATTTGCTAAGCAGATATTTGTTTTAATTCTAAGCTAATATATAAGAAGCGCATATTATATGAACGTACACGATCTGCTCATCAGACACGCTAGTCTATAGACATGAATCAGAACATATATTTTTCAAGAATCACCGCAATTGCTGAACATATTTAGTCTTTGTTTCAACAGTAAGATAAATATATTTATTTCAGCAAATAATAGATAAGAGATGTGAGCAAAAAAATATACGTATACAGAAGCTACTGTTACAGAGACTGAAATGCATAATGAAAAAAGATTTTTTTTTAAATAGTGCTCTTGTCATTCAACATATTTATTCTAGAAAATTTTGCATTGGTCGAAGGTCCTTTGAAACCTCTTTTGATATAGTCTTTGTTACATATTGACCTTTGATAGGCCAGTTAGAGTGGATTTCAAAAAGCAGGATGTGCAGCTGTGTCTTAAGATAAACAAGGGACAGCGGAAATGCAACATGAATTGTGTAGGTGGACCGCCGGAAGGAAATATGTGGGCGTCAGAAAAATATATACTGACGGGAATTTTCGACCCCAGCTGTTAGTCGGGGTTGGCAGTCAGCCGTTTTGGGCGCTAGTCCGCGGGGTCTCTCTCTCTCTCTCTCTCTCTCTCTCTCTCTCTCTCTCTCTCTCTCCCTCTCTCTCTCTCTCTCTGCTATTTCGTGACCCAGTCGGCTGGGGCAGCAGAATACACCGACTGCATCTCTGCAGAGGAGTAAGACACCCTCCCAACAAGTGTTCAGGATATGACACTAAACAATCTCATGGTGAGGCTCCAAAAATTCAGGACCTTTGGGCAATGCGGAGCACCTCTTTATAGCCATTGCTTCCAGGTCCACTCTGGCCTGGAGTAGTAGCACCTGATAGGGTCCTATCTATGGGTCAAATAGAAGTAAACTGTCTATTTATGTTCAACTGAATTGTTTGAAATAGAACTTTTGGTATTTAAGCTGCGTACTTATGCTAAACTGAATTGTTTGAAATCGAACTGTTTTTACATTTAAACTGTGTACTTATGCTAAGCTGAATTATTTGAAATAGAACTTTCTTGACATTAAACTGTCTAAACGAAAAACTATACTTATGCTAAACTGAATTGTTTAAAATAGAACTGTTTATATGTATGAAAATGGATTTGGCATTAAATAACCTAGAATGGCTGATATGTCATAAAACTAAACCAAACAAACTATTTCACAACGATTTTCGTAATAAAGCAGATTTTATATTTTTATAAACAAGTTATATTTCCTCCTCTTTCTGCGTATATAACAGTCTAAAGTAGCGCTATTATATTTCTTTAAATATCCGCCACATCACCAAACCATTTAAGATGAAATTCTAGTTTAGGAAAGAAAAGAAAGTCACACGGAGCTAAATTTGGTGAGTATATATGAGCTTCACTTGCATAATCCAGTGTTCCACAAAAGAATTAAATGAAAAAGTGTCGAGACTGGTTTTATAATTTTTTTTTTTCAAATTAGGTTTCTAGACTGCTATATATCAACACTTTATTAATGTTACACAGATATGTAAACTTTTTCTGTAAGAAATGAAATTTTAAAATTAAAAAAAAAACGATTTAATTCTTCAGTCCTGATATTTAAAAAAATTACACTTCAAAGTTTATACAACCAGCAGTTAACTAATTAATTTGAGAGTTTGATTGAAATAAAATAACCGAATCTTTTACAAAGTAAGCAGTGGATATGAAATCTCATATTACAAAAATTTATATGATATACTGAAAATTTTAACCCACATCTTAATTCACCGGATTTATCAACTGAATCTGCTTTTAAACCAAATAGTTTAAGATTAAGTTTACCTATGATGACAATTAAAAAAAAGGTCGTTCTTGGACAACAAATTCGGGTTGAAAGATAAAAACCACTTTGGATACCTTTGCTCAAAAATAGATAAAAACAAAAACCAGTATACCAATACCATCTTTGAATGTCATCATTAGTTGATATTTAAAAAAATGTTGAATAGACTTGATGAATATCGCGAGCATTTGAATAGCATTAGGTCCGTTACTGATCTTTATATATATATATTTATATGAAAAATCTGTATAAATATTTTAAAACTAAATTTATTCAGACATCACGAGCTTAATACAGGTTATCTTTGGACTCTAAAATTACAAAAGATGCTCAAAGGGATGTCCATTAGCCGCCAGACATGGTACACCAAGTGGAACAAAGTTGCCCAATGTGTCTATTGAGATTGCTGCACAATCATTTTCAGTTTCTTGTCTTAGTTCTGCTAATGTAGTCAGTTTTCTGCGATGAACAATATCCATATTTACCAACCTCTCCGCTCGGGCAGGATATGACACAAGGTCAACTTTTAAGCGGAGTTTAACAGATTTGAATTAAGAGATTTTATTTCTCCTAGACTAGTTGGTTCACCAAGGCTGAAGATCACAGTCCACCCTACTATTTACCCATAGCTGGAGGGAGAATAATTGGATTCATACCTTTCCCAAGGGTATTAGTGCTATATGAAATGCTATCAGTCTCGTTCAGGATTTGAACTCGTGTAACCGTGTCCATTTCCTATGACGATAATCATTACACCACGGGCACCGCTGATGAACAATATCATGTAGGGTCCCTCATAGGGGCTAAATCGGGAGATTTTTCCTTCCTTGAAGTGTGTATACATTTTTCATTTTTTGGCAGATTCTCTCTCTCTCCCTCCCTCTCTCACTCTCTCTCTCTTTTTGTATGTATAAACATTAACCTTTTTATTTAAATGCATATTGACCATTATATATACATGTAATGCTCAATATATATACATATATATATACATATATACATATACATCCATATATACATATATATACATACATATATATATATATATATATATATATATACGTATATGTACATATATATGCATATATATACATATGTATGTACATACATATATATATATACATATATATACTTATATATATATATATACATACAAATATATAGACGTATATATATATATATATATATATATATATATATATATATATATATATATGAACCCGAGTTCAAATCCTGGACGAGGTAATTTGTATTTCACATATCGCTAATACACTTCTGAAATGTATGCATCAAATTATTCTCCTTCTAGCTAAGGGTAAATAGTATGGCAGACTGAGCTTATTTCCGTTGCAACCAGTCTAGGAGAAGGAAGACTTGGAATTTAATCTTGTTAAACTCAACTTAAAAATTGACTCTGTTTCATATCCGACTTGTTAGGTTGGGTAAATATATATATATGAACTTTCTATCTATCTATCTATCTATCTATCTATCTATCTATCTATCTATCTATCTGTTTGTGTATATATATATATATATATATATATATATATATATATATATATATATGTATGTATTACAATAAGGTCTATTGTTAATCAGATTAGTCATAAATATCTATGTATGCAAATATGTATGTATGATGACTGTGACATCTTGACAGATGAGAGCCGTTTTTGTCACCAAAATTAAAAATGAAAAATCCGGATAAATAACTTATTCAACGAATAAAACAAATACGAGATGCAAAGGTTAAAGTAATGAGACTTCTGTATTTTGTTGGATTATCGTAGCATAAGTTTGTATATCACATATGCTACTCTCTGAGTTTACATAGCTACAAGCATAGTAAGATAACTGTTGACAATGCAATGTATTTTCTCTTAGACTTCTGAGAAAGGGTACCAACAAGTTAGCAAGTTATGGAGGTACCCGTGGTGTAATGGTTATCGTCGTAGGAAATGGACACGGCGACACGAGTTCAAATCCTGGACGAGTCTGATTGCATTTCACATTGCACTAATACCCTTGGGAAAGGTATGAATCCAATTATTCTCCCTCCAGCTATGGATAGATAGTAGGGCAGACTGAGTTCTTCAGCCTTGGTGAGGCAACTAGTCTAGGAGAAGGAAAATTCTGAATTCAAACCTGTTTCTCCCTCCAGCTATGGGTAAATAGTAGGACAGACTAGGTTCTTCAGCCTTGGTTAGGCAACTAGTCTAGGAGAAGGAAAACTCTGAATTCAAACCTGTTAAACTTCGCTTAAAAATTGACCTTGTGTCATATCCTGCCCGAGCGGAGGGGTTGGTATATAGTACCAACAAGTTAGCTCAGACTTGATGGTGAAAATTCCTTCTCCAGGTTTGATTTTGTGGTTAACTTCTTCAATGTTTGCTCTCAACACGGCTTCGTCATTAGACTGGAGGCCTTTCTATCACACACACACACACACACACACACACACACACACACACACACACACACACACACACACACACACACACATATATATATATATATATATATATCAAAGATTAAAAAAAAACATTTTCATACAATCCCTGATGGACACTTTGGGGTTGCGGGAAAAAGAATTTTCTATTTGGTTAATTTTATTTTTGTTCTCATATTTAGAATAATTTTTAATAGAATTCTTTTCTGTGCAATCAAATTTTGAAGTCGAAACGCGTTGGCAAATTAGAATAAATAATAATAAATATATCATCAACTACATCAAATATAGATCTTTTGTCCGTTTATATATTCCCCCCTCTACACATATATACATATATATATATATATATAGTTGGTTGTTTGGGTTTTAAGGTATATCAATCTTTGTAGGTTATTTAATGCCAAATCTATTTTATACAAATTATCAGTTCTATTTCAAATAATTCAGTTAGCATAAATTGATAGTTTAATTGTCAAAACCATTTCTATTTAAGGCTATTCAGTTCAGTCAAACAGTTTTAATTCAAGCAATTCATTTTAGCGAAAATACAGTTTCAATGTCAAAAACGGTTCCATTTCAAACAATTCAGTTTAGTTCTATTTAACTCATAATTAGGGCCCTATCAGGTGCTATCACTCCGAGCCAGAATGGACCTAAGAACGATGGCAATGAAGGGGTACTTCGCATTCCCCAAAGATCCAGCATTACTGGTACTTCATCATATCCAGGACACTCGTTGGGGTGTCTTACCCCTCAGCAGAAATGCAGTTGGTGTATTCTACGGCCCCAGCTGACTGGGCAATATATATATATATATATATATACTACCCAATAGATTACGGTATTAATATACTTAGAAAATGCTCACTTTGGTTTTTAATTTAGTTGTAAATAAACTAACAACAGATAAGATTCCAAACAGTCTTTTTTAATAGATGGTTTCTTGGACTATTTCTTAAACAAATGAGATTAAATTATTCAAATTCTTTGTACATTTTTCTAAGCCATACAAATGAAAATATTTAGGAATAATCCAATACTGAGGAAAAAATTGTGGAAATCATTGACTAAAAATCCGAAGAGAAACTTAATTGCTCCGCTTCGAACTTTTAAAACTCCCTTAATTTTTTCAGGCATTTCATTAATTTAAAGCAAAAATTCTTTTTTCCTAGAGTCACTCATTCTCCAAATAAGACAGTTTCTGAATTTAGCTTTTTTGCTTCTCCTAAATAGGTCGCCCTACTGTTGTATACTCATATGCAGATGCATGCATAATCATAACGACGACACAATAAAGACGAGCGACACAGTTCTTTAGAAAAATATACCTCTCACTTTATTGAAAGGGTTGTGTGTGAGAAGGAGTTGGAGACCGAACAGAACTGCAACATATTGACCCCCACTCTATTGGCCATAACCGCGTTTTTTCCCGTTCTCCTGGGCTGCTCAACCGGGGGCCGGGGGGCCCAGTCTCTCTGGGACATGTTCCTCAATGTAGCATCTTCTCTCCAACTCGTCTGATCCCCAACTGACTGACTTCCTATCTTCACCCGGGTTATATAATAATTTGACCCCCTCTCTTTTCCTGCGAGCGTCACAATCGCACTCATTCAACCCGTCCACGGTCAAGGTTATAATATCCTGATATTCCTCGACCGGATGCACCTGTTATTTACACTGGTGCATTTCCTATTTTGACAGCCCGACCGGGTCGGAGGTCAATATGCAACACTACTTCAAGTGTCACACATTCTCCAAATAAGACAGGTTTTGAATTTAGCGTTTTTCCTTCTCCTAAATAGGATGCCCTACTTCAAGTGTCACACATTCTCTAAAAAAGTGCCTCAGGTTTCGAATTTAGAGATTTTCTTTCTCCTAAATAGGTTGCTCTACTTTAAGCATTCCACATTCTCTAAAAAAGTGACCTCACGTTTCGAATTTCGAGATTTTCCTTCTCCTAAATAGGTTTCAAGACTTCAGAATTCAATCTCGCCTACTATTTTACGCATAGCTACAGGCGGGGAGGGGGATAATCTATGATATTCCTGGGGGTATTTGCGCTAAATGAAAGTCAAACAGCTTTGTCCAGGATTTTAACTAGGATCCCCGAGTCTATTCCTTTGACGAAAGCCATTACACTAACCAGCTCTCATGTATGGGTTAAACAGACCTATCTGAAAATTATTGGTATGAGATAGGGATACTTGAAACCATACAACTGGGCGGAAATTATTTGCATTGCAAAAGATAAGAATAGTGTAACTATACATCTGTGCGCAGATTATTTCTATTAGGGAAGATTACTTGATAACATTACTGAGAAAAAAAAAAACAGCAAAAAACTCTTAAACAATTACACAAAAAATATAAATATAAACGTTCAATAAACGCAATTATCAAACCTCTTGGCATAAAATGACCCTATACAAGTTGACATGCCGTTAAAATCAATCAATCTTAGTAATTCATCATGATGGCACTTTAACCTTTGTTGAAGGACATTTAGGGTACTTTTTAACCCATAGCCTTAGGGATAGGGAGCTCATGCCTTTCCCAGGGATATTTCTCCGAAAGTGAACGTAATAGCGGGACTGGAGTTCGAACTCTTTTATTACGAGGTAGCTGTCCAGCACGCTTGACACTACGCCACGGGGACCCCTCATTATACTAGAATATTCCTAATTTTGCTTCTGCCCCCAGTACTTATATATGTAAGCCTTGTACTAAATTAAACTGATTTTGTTGAACCTCATTTTCTGCTTCGTTGTGGAGTAAGACTCAAGCGCCTATTACTTCTCTGTAGCGATTTCTACATTTACTCGTTGTCTAACCCTTGTGACTAAACTTGTGTCAAAGTGCCTAATCTGCTTGACTATCTGCCCATAGCCGGGGAGGGGGTGTGAGAATGGTTGGGTTCGGGCCTTTCCTAAAGATATTAATGCTATCTGAAATGGAAAAAGATCTGAACTCGGGACACTCGATATATTTCTTACAACCATAACACCACAAGCGATTTTTGATATACATGGGTACGCATGCACAAGTACACACGCTCAGACACACACACACACACACACACACACACACACACACACACACCAAAACTAAAGAATCCTTTCTGCTCTACTATTTACTCATAACTCGAGGGAAAGAAATGGATTCACGCCTTTCCCAAGTGCATTTGACCGGACTGAAACGCAAACAGTTTCGTCCAGGATTTGAACTCGGCCCACCGATTCCATCTCCTACAATAATAAACGTTACATTAAGTATCTATGCATGTAGGTACAGGATGCAGAAGCAAATTACAGAATGATTTTTAAAATTCTTTTTTCTAATCTGAGTTGTTTTACTAAAAAAAAAAAAAAAGTGATAAATCTAAATTTTCGTGATTAGCTCTATTATTCAAGCACTTTTTAAATTAAGATTCAGCCCATTATGAGTGAGCAAGAAAATAAACGACAAAGAATCCATGATTTGCTTAACACCGAAACAAAGCCTAAGTTTCTTTGTTTACCATATACAAAGCAAAGAATTTTTTTTTCATAGAAAAAGAGCTTTTTAAGGAAAAGGGAGAGGACAGGATTCAACAAAAAACGGAAAGAAGGCATTTTAACTCTTTTTGGTGCGGTGATTAAGAAGAATCCGACAACATTAATATGAAAGCACGCTAAGGAATTGAAAGTCCACAAGAGATTAATTAAACACAGCAATTAAACTAGCTTTATGCTCAGACTTTAATCCCCTATATGGGGCGTTTTAGAAAAAAAAAAAAACAATGACAACTTCCTATTCAAATATTGGTTCGTTTAAGATTGCTATTGAGGAGGAATTGAATAAAATGTCTGAAGAATTTGCTTTGAAGGTATGCAAAATCATTTCGAAAACGTGTTAATACAATAATTGAAGAAAATGATGGCCATATTGAGTAAATTTACAGTCTTGTGTCCGTCTTATTTTGTTGTTTATATTTCAATTTAAAATTAATCTTGTTTTATAATAGTGTACAATATCATCTTGACCTGCGATGAACTCGGTGGATGTTGTTGACGGATACATCCGACCGTAGATAAAATCTACAAAATGATTACCGGAAACATGGAATGTGTGGATGTAAGCAGTGACCAATGGAAAATAAGCATTGCGCGTGTGTCGTGAGGGAGTTTTTAGAAAATGTAAGGTTTAGAATTTTGGCTGAAGTCAGTTCCCGCTGGCTGATCTGATTTCCGAACTTTCTCTCCGATTGTTTTTCGGCTCCTCACAAGCGTCACCATCGACGAATAAAAATATAAGATTATATTTTTGTAAATACGTGTTTCTCGTTGTTTGTCAAGATCCAGTAGTAGTATACTACCATAGAGTCGTTTATTATTATAATAGAACATTTATAATTTTGCTTCTGCAAACTCTGACCGAAAAACATTGTTTGTTGGGGTAAGAATACACTAACAGTATCCGCTGCAGGGGAGTAAGACCCCGCAAAAAAGGGATGTCCTAGTATGATTCTAAACTGATCTCTCTCTCTATATATATATATAGGATATTATTCGGTCAGGTTAAACCAGAGTTGGGAGTAATTCCTTCAGGACAAGAAAATCATTCAAAGGCTGAACATTTAAATTTTCCTGGTAGAGAGCTCAATGTAACTAATATTACAGAGGAATACTTTCTTTAAAGAAAAAAATCAGCCTTTGAATGATTTTCTTGTCCTGAAGGAATTACTCCCAACTCTGGTTTAACCGGTCTTTGGTTTTTTCTTTAAAGAAAGAGAGAGAATATATATATATATATATATATATATATATATATATATATATTTACATTATATATATATTATACATTATAATTCTATATATATTATACATTATAATTCTATATATATATATATATATATATATATATAATTATAATTATTTATATTATATATATATATACATATATATCAAAAGTGTATATATTCTGTCGCAAGATTCTTTTTGAAGGCTGCTTTCGGAATATAGTAGAAAGCGGAGATGCCTAAGGAGGCATAACAAGCAAATAAATAAATTACACAAGACTACTTGATATCGTTTAGAATAGCTACTTGGAGCTACAGTTGTTTACTAAGGATTATTATTAGTTACTTGAAACCATATAAATGTGTCCGAACAAATAGATGACAAGTGTTAAATAGAAATAATCGCGTGAAACCATATACTTATTAGAACTAGATATGAATACTTGAAACCCTACAAGTGCATGCAAGTTATTTGTGTTTGGTAAGAATACTTGATATAAGTGTGTGCAAAAACTCTTAAGAAACAAATATGCAAAAATGTAACTATAAATATACAATGAACGCAGTTAACCTCTGGTCATAAAATAGCCCAACACGTGTTCACATGCCGTTAAAATCCATCAATCAATCAATCAATCAACTAATCAAACGGGAAAGTGATAATACTTTGTTTATTATGTTAGCATTTAGAATATATTCAACATTTATGAAGTATTTATTCAAACTGTTTCATTACAAGTCAAGTAGTTTATTTAACTCGTTATATTACGAGTAGAATATAGTGAATAAACGCATACAATCTTTACCTCTTGACGCATGGACTATTATTAATAAGTAATCGACCGTATGAAAATCTGTTCTTTCTGATAAAATAAAATGGAAATTCTTCCAAGCTGTAGCCGTATCAATACTACAGTATGGTAGCACCATTTGGACATGAAACGCTTGGAGAAAAAATCAAATGGGAATTACACAGGAATGCTAAAAGCTGTTTCGAACAAATCCTGGCAATAGCACCCAACAAAGCAGCATTTGTATCCCTATTTATTTCCCATCTCGCAAACCACCCTAGAAAGGCGAGTAAGACATACTGGGTACTGCTGGAGAGTTCTGGAAAAACTCATAAGCGATGTTCTTTATAGACTCCTACACAGAGACACACCAGTGTTAACAGACCATCAAAACATCAGACACTAGGTGCGGTCTAGAAGACTCAACAAGCATTATGGACAATTGGGATGAATTGTGAGAGAGCTGAAAAGTCTATTGAATCCATGATATCAGCATGCCTTGATGATGATAAGGATGATAATAAAATATAAATTATTACGTGAAATCATATTTTTTAGATTTTCTTAAGAATACATGAAACCATACAACTGTTTGGTTTGTTTTTCAGGCACGTCAACCATTGTTGGTTATTTAATGCCAAATCATATTTTAGGTATATATTAGATATATGATTTGTAAACACATTTTTAGATATCCACAGTTAAAGGATCAAATAGTTCTATAACTAGCAATTAAATTTAGCATAAGTCAATAAAATTAAATGGTTCCAAGTATTGCTATTTATAGCTAAGAATTCAATCAAACATCAGTCATTTGTTTACACACTGTTAAAGGATCAAACAGTTCTATTTCAAACAATTCAATTTTGCATAAGTCATTTGTTTGCCCTCAGTTTCAATGTCAAACACTTCTATTTGACCCATAGATAGGACCCTATCAGGTACTACTACTCCGGGCCTGAGTAGACCTGGAAGCGATGGCAACGAAGAGGTTTTCTACAATTCCCAAAGCTCCAGCATTACTGGAGCCTTACCATTAGATTTTTTATGCGATATTCAGGACAGTAGTTGGCAGGGCATGCAACAGAAATCATATGACAGCAAATTACTCTTAAGAAACCACGACACTCTTATCTCTAAGTATGAAATAACCCTAAATGGCTTGAGATGCTGTTAAAATCTATCAATCAATCTAACTAATAATACTTTGTTTATTTGCTAACGTTTAAGTTTTATTCAATATTCAAAAAGTATTTGTCCCAACTTTTTTATTGAAAGATCTTCAAATTATGGATATCTTAGATAGGATTCACTGAATAAACACATACGAACCTTAATCCGTCTTATAGTTTTAGATTTTGAGAAAAAATATGGTGGCAGAGTCAGAAAACGTATTTGTATTTTAATTCTTGACTTCATTCGAACGTAAGCTTGATTTTTTTCATCACTGCACACCAACTTTACTGCTAATTCAGCGCTCCTCAGTTTTTGCTTGAGTCATTTTTTGCCCTAAAAAAAAAAAGAAAAAAGGTAATATTTTAGATAAGAGGCAGAAAATGAAGATTAAACATTAATTTTGATGTTTAGATCTATTTTTTTTTTTTGCTTTTCAACAAGTTTCTACACTTTATTTATATAATGAGTGTGTTTGGTTTCATTTCAAGCGGAATTGAAAGAAAGAAGTTATTATATGTACCGTATATAGGTTACTTTTCGCTATTTTAAAAGAGCCGTGCGTTCATAGCTTCAAACAGTCCCACATTTAAGCACTTTAAAGAGAGTGTTATCATACCTCAAAAGTTACTCTTCCGCTCAACACTCTCAGAAGAAAACATTACATAACGATAAAATCAACCATTGTTGGTTATTCAATACCAAATCTCCCCACCCCAACACACATGTATATATACATATATAGGATTTGTATCGGAATAATTTGTAGGGAACAATTTTAAACGAGCCAGAGCTCATTTGTTTGCACAGTTAGATGGTTTCAAGTATTGCTATTTAACACTAATAATTCTATTCAATATTATTCGTTTGCATACAGTTGAATGGCTCCAAGTATTGTTTTATAATACTAATAATTCTATTCAACATTATTCGTTTGAATACAGTTGAATGGTTCCAAGTATTGTTATATAATACTAATAATTCTATTCAACATTATTCGTTTGAATATTGCTATTTAACACTAATAATTCTATTCAACATTATTCGTTTGCATACAGTTGAATGGTTCCAAGTATTGTTATATAATACTAATAATTCTATTCAATATTATTCGTTTGCATACAGTTGAATGGTTCCAAGTATTGTTATATAATACTAATAATTCTATTCAATATTATTCGTTTGCATACAGTTGAATGGTTCCAAGTATTGTTATATAATACTAATAATTCTATTCAATATTATTCGTTTGCATACAGTTGAATGGTTCCAAGTATTGTTATATAATACAAACGATTCAATCTTACATCAGCTGTTTGTCTGCTCACAGTTAAATGGTTTCAAGAAAAGAAAAGGATTAAATATTTCTATTTGACCCATTGATGGGACCTTAACAAACTGTACAAAAAATTCAGGTCAGTGTGGACCAGGGAGTTTTGGTGAAGAAAGGGTAATCCAAATTCCTCAGATCTCCGGGAATGAAGGCTCGCAATCAGATGGTTTCAGGTCATATCAGGATGTCGTCGAAATGACTGAGTGGTTAGATACCACGTCTAGCGTAAAGTTAGACGGGTTTCAATCCTAGCTTGAAGCGTTCTGCATGTCTAACCACACTGATGAGTTGTGATACAACGAAACAGTCTGTCTGTGGATGACAATATATATATATATATATATATATACTACCGACCAAAAGTTTTCAACACACCTGAATTATTTTCTAAGGTTGTTATAAAGGATGACTTTGTAATTGATCGTAAAGTTTGAAGTCAACTGCCTAACATCAAGTTAGAGTTTGTTTGTTAGTTTGTTTTGTTTTTATGGTATATCAACCCTTGCGGGTTATTTAATACCAAATCCATTTTTATACATATAAACAGTTCTATTTCAAACAATTCAGTTTAGCATGAGTACAGTTTTTGTTTACACACGGTTAAATGTAAAAACAGTTCTATGGATTTGTTTACACATTTACACACTGCTTGTGAATTAATTCCATGAACAAGTTACAAGAAAAGATACAAAGAATTTGTTATGAAGTAATAAATGCTCGAGGTAGATTCTTTGATGAAAAGAAAATATAGATTTGCTTGAATTAAAAGTATAATTATTTTATATTCATTTTGATTTAAGTTATTGCTTGCAAATATAGAAAAACTATTCTTTTTAAAGACATGAAACGTCATTCAAATTAAAGTTTAAAGAAAAAAATCAATGTGGTCTCGAGCTTTTAGTCGGTAGTGCACACGTATATACATATATATATATATATATACATATATATATATATATATATATATATTGTGTGTGTGTGTGTGTGTGTGTGTGAGAGAGAGAGATAGATAGATAGATAGATAGATAGATAAACACACTGAGAGAGATAAATCGCTTGTGATAAAATCACATCACACATATACGCTGGGATGTATCCTCAGTGATCTCCTTTAGCTTTCAGGAAGGATTTCGTGTCATTCAAACGACATCATATAGCTGATTCGGTCAGGGTTAATCCGTGCCCAGCTTGACATAATACCAGAAACAATCAGTAGGCTTGTGCTCTTGCTCTAAAGTCCTTTTTTTCAGTATCTCTTATGGACCCTTTCTTTGATGCTCCTTTCATTCAAAAGTCCATTCAAAGTCTTGTACTGCTGCTTGAGTGATTTTAGTTCCTTCTATAGTTGCATTTTTATGGCCAGGTGGTCCTTGGGGACTTTTTGGTAATTGATCTTTCAAAGCGACCAAATCTTTCCGACGCATAATTGGCAGTGATTGATGTCACTGCCTGGAACTGTCTGTCAGTACTGCCCTTAATTGAAACCTGTAAGGTTCCATATACGTCATCTTCAATCTGGTGTCATTTGATTCCTTTTCGAACTATTCTGCAATGAGGGCGAATGGAAAGACTGGTATCTGTGGGGTGAATTCTTTTGCATCTCATTCGGAAAGGCCCCATAGTGTTGTACCCCCTTTTTTTTTGGTCAAAACACTTCATTTGGCTCGGATGGATTCTAAGGCTTTTCTGATTCTTGCATTCATTATGTTGTTGTCTTTCAGTTTGAGTTGAAACAGTTTGGACCATTCACTCTTCCTTGCTCCTCGGGATCCCTAGGAGATAGGTTTAATAACAGCTTGGAAATGTTTTCTTCCGCACTGAAGATACAAGCTGGAGTTCTTGCCCATTTTGTCTCAGTTGCCGTTTTAAGGCACCAAACTATCCTTGCTTATCATCTAACTTATAAAGTTGGCGACCGTAGTCGAGGGCGACCAGAAGGTTCCCTTTTCAATAGCTACTACAGTGAGGTGTAGGGGAGGGCGCTAATCCTTTCCCTGGATTGCTCCACTTTACCCTTGATAATACCTTATATTACTGAGTGCTAAGCAAGGAGGTATCAAGTACCACTTTTAAAGTCTTTGGTATGACGCGACCTGGGATTGAACCCAGGTCTCCAGGACCATTGGTGAACACTCTATCTACAAGACAAATATACCCTGATGTTAATTGTTTGCTCAGAAGTTCTCTGGTAAAGACATATCGCACAGGTACGCTGTGATGTATCATCAATGACTGATAGATATAAAAGACTAAGATAGATTGGTAGATTGATATGAAAAGACTTGTATATAAAATGGGTCGGCCTCGTTACCTACTTTGAAAGATAGCATTCAGTAATTCCTTTTTATTTTTACTTTTGTGAGATCATCGATATCTGATACTCAATAATGCACTACTCCCAATGTATGGGCACCTCTGGTGGTGTAACGGTTAGCAAGCTAGACTAGCAAACCTACACGTGTGAGTTCGAGTCTCATTGGGCGCCCCATTCATTCAGCCTTGTGCCACATCGAAGCAAAGAGCTTTGTAAATTACTACTCCCAATGTATGTTTGTGTTTATCTACATATTACATAGATAGATAGATAGACGAGAAGAGGCTTAGATAGAAATGAATAGACTAACATAAATAAAAAGATGACAATAGACTTAGATTGATATGAATAGAATGAGATAGATAGATAGATAGATAAAAACTGAGACAAAAATGAGTAAATAAACAAAGAAATGATAAAATTTGAGTTGAACTCCTCAAAATCCAAGTTAACAGGGCGAAAGTGAAATATATATTTGTGCGCCCGTGTGTATATATGATTCTAAATGCGACATTGTTTTTGCAAAAGCCTCTCCTATAAAAAAGAGAAATTAGTTGAAATCCAACCGTAAAAAATCCGGACGATTTTGATAAAAAAAGAAAAGAAAAAGAAAAAGCCAAGTAATGACCAAATTATTCGTCCCCAGCAACAAAATTTGTGAATATTCACCGTCAGATTGAAAGGTTATTTCTGACGGTCCACACGATCGATAGTCCCAAAGATTTATAAGCTTCTAGTCTTAAGACATGACAGTGACATCAGCTCGGGTGAACTGAAGCTACTGTGCCGTGAGTCGTGGGGGGAGGGGGCTTGTTTAAGCAAATTTAGTCGAAGGAAGCAAAGAAATCCCATTGGTATGGGCTCGAGACAAATTGGAAGCTGACGTCACATTGTGCATAGATGGGAAAAGTGTAACTGACACTGATACGTTGAACATGGCTGAATTTAACTGTTTTTTTTTTACTAATGTAGTTGTAAATAGGATGAACTGGGAATGGCGACATGTTTAAGTCGAAGTTTTTGATCGGCTATGTTAAGAAATAGTCTTGTGGATCGACCCTGTTTGACAGAGCAAAGAAGCAGATTTCTGAATTGCCGCATAGAACATTCTTCCTCTTTTATGTTGTAAGCAGATAATTAATCAAATGATATAGAGCATTCTGTGATTGCTTACCGTTCTTGAAAAGCCTTTTACGGTCGATACATAATGGAGGTGATGACGTAATGGTTATCACCCAAGGAAATGGACTCGGCGACTCGAGTTCAAATCCTTGCATTTCCCATAGCCTTAATACCCTTGGAAAAGGTATGAATACAATTATTCTCCCTCTAGCTATGGGTAAATAGTCGGACAGACTGACTCTTTAACCTTGCTATGGCAACTGATCTAGGAGAAGGAAAAATCTGAATTCAGTTGTCATCATCATTATCGTTATTAGCAAGTCGTTTTGAAAGCGGAAAGTCCCTTAACTCTCTTTCTTTCTTTCTTACTTTGTTTCTGCCTCTGTCTCTCTCTATCTCACCATCCGTCCTTATTAGTCATCGCTCTCGGCAATTTTTCTTGACAGCATCAAGAGTCCACAGAGAGCTGATCTATCCTTGCAGGTCAGCTAATACTGGTGAGTCTAAGTGTTGGAGTCCATAATAGGACGTTGTTTATGCATTGTTTCACACCGAGTGATTGGGTAAATACGTACATGATTAAAGATGACCGTGCAAGTCAAAGTAATTTTGAAAGAATATACGGCAAACATTCTACAATGTTATTGTTTATAGAAGGTATGATGTTACCAAGTTGGTATTTATTCGGTTCCCCATGAGTCCTAAAGTAACACAAGGTCAGTTTGATGTGAGGGCGTATGATTTTGTAATTTACTGTGCTTTGCTTACATATTACAAATGGGCATCAGGTTTCTTAAGTGGTTACCAATATTAGAATTGAACAGGCTCATCGCTGCTTAAAGTCGGTGATCAAGCGGAAACCAATACTTTTAGCTTGACATCATCATGATAAAGCGGTTTCCTTCTGCTACTTATTAAGCTTTGCTTATATAAGGCACACAGGTTGCTGAGTACCTACTGTTGCTTAAGTGGTCACCCATAAAAGTATTGAACAGTCTCATCACTGCTTAGCTTCGGTGATTTAATGGCAACCGGTATTTTTAGCTTGACAAGAACATGATAAAGTGGTTTCTTGTTGTTTCCTAAGCTTTGCTTATATAATGCACACTGGCCTCGGGTTGCTTAGTAGCTGCTGTTGGTTGTGGTTACCCATATAGTTATTGAACAGGCTCATCGCTTCTTAACTTCGGTGAACTAACGGTAACCGGTGCTTTCAGAGTTACCCGACCGCGGGGGCATGATGTTAAGTTATTCTGTTTCTACTCAGTAGCAAGATGAATATGTATCGATCCCATTCCTTATATGCATATTATATACAGCCACTGTCCAATATCATTACATATCCCCGAAACGAAGAGGTTTTCTGCTCTCCTGCGTCTTGATCTTCTCTATGTTGTCTTATTTTCTAAGTTTCTTGGCTCTGTCATTGTCTGCTAAATATCAGATAGAAGTTTCTTGGAAGTCTGGTTCATCTGGCAGCAACAAACACTCTCTCGGTGTTGCTATATCATGATGTTACTAGGAATGAATTCATCCGACCCCTGCGCTATTGACAAGATGTTACGTAAGATCAGTTCTTCAATGGAGCACATCTGGTTTTAATTTAAAGATTTCATTCTTCTAGACTGGTCGCTGCACCAAAGCTAAAGAGCCTAATGTACAGATAGCTAAAGGAGGAAGAGATGGATTCATGCCCTTCCCAACGGCATTAGCCCCAAATATAAACGTAAACCTGATCAATACAGTAATGTAATTGTAACAGTACAACGTACCTTATTCCCTAACTTCTATGAATAAAGCAATCCCAGACGGGTTGACATGCAGTTAAAATCCATTATATTATTTAAACATATCTAATTCTGTGAAGCAACTATGTCTTCTTTATGTGGCCATTCATGTTTGTCTGATCGAAATTTTTTAAAATTATCGAGCTAGAGGACTAAAAAAGCGTGAATATGTGAAGGTCATTCAGTAATAGCAATTAGAAGTACTGATCCAGCTGCCCATTTTTCAAGGAAAAAAAAAAAGTGATAAATCGTTTCATGTACCAGAAAACTGTCAGCATGACCCTCTTTACTGACTGAAGTGCTTGGAACTTTTTCTTTACTGGAAAATAGTTGTGTTTCTTCCCGATTAATTTGTCATTTCGACTCAGGCACGTAGTGGCAAACCCATGTTTAGGCTATTCGTAAAGATTTTTTAAAAACTAAAACACGCTTCTCCGTACGCATTACACATTCTTCTGAAAATTTCACATGATTTGTACTTCTCAGTCACCAAATATTTCATGACATACCCCTGTTCAAGCCTGGAGTACTCTTTTAGATTTGCTGCCATTTTGGATAGTCAGAAAACAAATATTTTGCGGGATTTAAATAATCTTTACTATCTATCAATGCAGAGTTTATATTTATATAATGAAAAATACTGGAAAAGATTATTTTCTATTCAAAAATGATCCTTATAGTTTGAAAGATTAACTCATCATTAGATGGTGGCATCTCTTTCTTATCAGCCCAATATGACCCACAATTAACCATGAAACTCCCCGACCAAGTCGGCTGGGGCTGTTGAATACGCTGACTGCATCTGTACCGAGCGATAAGACCCCACTAACGTATGTCCTGCATATGACTCTAAACAATCTGATGATGATGTTTCAGTGCTAGAGCTCTGGGGAATGAAGAGTACCCCATCATTGCCATTATTCCCTGGTTAACTCTGATCCAATTTGGTAATACCTGTTAGGGTCCCATCTATGGATCAAATAGAACTGTTAAAACATTTAACTGTGTACACACAAGTGACTGATGTTAAATTGAATTGTTTATGTTAAATAACAATACTTGAGACCATTTAACTGTGTGTGAATTAAACTATTGGTGTGGGATAGCAATACTTGAAAGCATTCAATTGTATGCAAAGAAAGGATTAACACTAAATAGAATTATTTGAGTGAGATAAGAATGCTTAAAGCCGTTTGACTGTATGTAAAAATTGATTTCTTGTTATTATTCAGCAATACTTGGGAACATTGCACGTGCAAAGTATTGAATGGAGTTGAATAGAATTATTAGTGTTAGATAGAAATACTTAAAACTATCTGTGCACAAACGAATTAGCTCTTTTTAAAAATAAATGACCAACAAACTATCCACCTACAAATCCTACATGTATAACCATTTAAATTACTAATTTTCAATTAAATTGTTAATGTTACATAGCAGTACTTAAAACCATGTAACAGTATGCAAACAAATTAACCCTGGCTCGTTTAAAAATATTAAGAAAAGACTATTCGTTTATAAATCATATATATATATATATATATATATATATATATATATATATATATATATATATATATGATTTGTCGTTAAATAACCGACGAGGGTTGATATGCCATAAAATCCAAACCAAACTATAAAATCACCTAGTCTTTTTTTCTTTTTCTTACTTTTTCTTTTAGATAGCTACCGTAATATTTAGCATATTATGGCTATTTTAGCAACAAGTTCTTGTTGTAAATGAATTTATTCTGTGTGGGAATACAATCTTAAGTTTTGCCTCCTGCCGATATTTTAATTAATAAACTTAATTTCATCCCTCTAAGCAACTCTTCATACCGTCCTTAACTCACCTGCTGGGCGAAACTTATGATTGAAAAAGACAAACGTTTTTGAGGCATTTGCCAGTTCCTATTTATTTAGAATGATCTGATATTGGACGAGGTCAACCAAATGATTAACACCACAAAAATATATTCGTCTTCGATTCTAGTCTCAGAGCTAATTTTTTAGATGAAACACAACAAACAAACAAACAAACAAACAAACAAAAAAAAAACAAAACAACAACAACAACAAAAATAAATAAATAAATAAAAGCTAGACAAAACAAACAAACGGAAGGGAAGAAAGCACAGAAATATTTGAGATTCCAATCTTCTGGCCTAACTGTCAAAAATAAAAAAAAATCTGTTTGGCTCTGTGTGTGTGTGTGTGTGTGTGTGTGTGTGCTTAGCCATCTAAGTCAATTTGTCAGAATATAACTTCAGCTATTCATATCTATCTATCTATCTATCTATCTATCTATCTATCTATCTATCTATCAAACTGTTTTTATCTATTTCTTTATATTTATCATTTTGTTTCTATCTATTTAGCTAGCTATCTCAGTTATTTTTATCTATCTGTTTTTAAGTACCATTCTGTTTCTATCTATCTATCTATCTATCAATCTCAATTTATCAGTATATATCAGTCTTTTCATATTTATCTATCTATCAATTCCTGTCTTTCTGTACATGCAATATTTATTTACGCACGCACGCACGCACGCACGCACCTGCGTCCACACACATGTACAAAAACATGCACACACACATATACACACGTAAACATGCTCGTAAAAATAGACTCAGACACATTGACAAGTAAACACACACATACACATGCATAAACACAAAGAGAGAAAGTTATTTGTGCATTATTGGTGTTAGAGCAGATGTAAAAGTGGGGATATTGAATGCTGTTTTTCGTGGTAAGTAAGAGGGCTAACCTCATTTTATATTCAAGGAAGAAACTCCAAAAGTATTGCCTTCTGTCTATTTTCACGGAAGCTAAAATAGATACCGAGGTTGATTGGTTGGTTGGTTGGTTGATTGTTTTATTTTACGGCATGTCAACCCTTTTCGGGTCATTTAACGCTGAATTGGATTTCAAACAATTCAGTTTAGTATAAGGTAGTTTTTCATTACTGTTAAATGTCAAAACAGTTAATTTCAAACAATTACACTACACTATGTAATTACACAGTTTAGTTCTATTTGACCCATAGATAGGACCCTATCAGGTGCTACCACTGCGGGCCAGAGTGGACCTGGACGCGATGGCAATGAAGGAGTACTCTACATTCCCCAAAGCTCCAGAATTACTGGAGCCTCACCATCAGGTTGTTTAGTGTCATATCCAGGACAGTTTTTTGTTTTTGGCGGGGGTCTTATCCCTTCGCAGAGATGCAGTCATCCCAGTCGACTGGGCAAGAATGCATCCGTGGCACCAGTGATTTGCGGGCAACATGTATCACGTGATGACACGATTTAGGAAACTATCACATTCAGCCCTCAGGTAGTTCGTTAATTTTTCTTGAATGTGAAGCATCAATGAATATCAAGAGTTACAATCGTTTTCGCATCGAGGAATCCAACACGACTATTTCTTGCGCACTTTCATGCTGTATTCATCAATACAGAAATGCAGAATGAATGAAACGTTAATTTCCTTCGGAAGAGGTCTCTCAGAATTCAACAAGCTAAGATGTTCTAATGAGTTTTCCATTGATTGAAGAGCCTCAAGAAAAAAGAAAGAAAGAAAGAAAGAAAGAAAATGATTTTGATATGGTGTGATGATATGCCAGTGTTTTTTTTATGTATCTTGTGTCCTCGAATCTAACACGAGATAAATTTTTTTAGTTTTGATTAATTAATTAATTGATTTTAACGGCATGTCAAACTATCTTGGAGTGTGGTGGGGTAGGGGATGCTTAACAGTCAGCAGGGAAAACAGTCAGCTTATTCTAAGCCTCGTTAATTGGGTGAAATTTTTTGTTTAGAAAACGAGAAGTCGTATGGATATTTGTCTGGTGTATATGGAGGATAAATGCACCATCTTGTAGTTTGCCCAAAATGTTGATAAAAACGACAAATAATCAAAGAATATCAAAAATTAGAACTGGTTGTCTAGATAAAGTCTAGACCGTAATTTAGATGTGAAGATATCTCTTTATTATATTCACACCTCTTTGTTTAAATTTTAGATATAGAAATTTAAAAAAAAATCAATTTTTCAGTCTCGATACTTTTTGATAACACATCGTCCAAAGGACGTGGCAGATTTAAGATTAGATCTCTATAAGATCGCAAGAAGAAGCTAAATTATAAGCGTCAAAGTGTTATTTGCTTAAGACTCTGCAAGAAAAACTGCAATTATTTAATCTAAACATTCCTAGATGCAAAATTCCGCCAGGTAAAAAAAACAAAAAAACAAAATGGCGTCGAATAATGTAGAAAAACGCAGTGACCCGAAAGAAATAAGAAGCAAACTTTAAGAAAAAAGAAAAAAGAAAAAAGAAGAAGAAAAAAGTAAAAAGAAGAAGAAAAAAGAGCCCAGAAACTATTTGTTACGTTATTTTACTTTGCCACTACTTTTTCTATCTTCGTCTGTAAATGGAAAGAAAAAAAAGACCCTTTGTGCATGACACTAAAATGAGTTGTTGAACATGATGCCTTTCGGCACTTTGTTATACTCGTATGTTTAGGCATAAAACTTCCGCTCTACTTAACTGTCTTATTGCATCGTGAAACAAACTAACTCGCCCAAGGAATTAAACATTGATTGATAAGTTAAAAAAAAAAGAAGAAAATAATTAAAAAGAAGGAAAAAGGAAAACTCTGTTTTAATGGTTTACGCACAGAGGTTAATATAACCGTAATTAGAAGTATTAAACAACGAACAAATCTTTAAGATAATTTTAGTCTGGATTTAAGAGACGAGAATTTACCATTACTATCCATTAATCTTCATTGTAGTTAAATAGTTAACAATCGAATATCGGAAAATCGATTTCAGCAAAGTACTGAATTCAATCTTCAATAAGGGCCTTGTACTTATCTTTGCCTTATTCCAAACCTAAACAATCTTTATTTATTTATTTATTCGGATGCTTCGTTTAATATATATATATATATATATATATATATATATATATATATATATATAATGGACTCTCCTATTGATTCGGTTAAAAATATGAACTGTTGGATTATTTACATAGGTGATTTGTTTGTAGTTGTGAAGGTTTGTATAGACCGTGGCATACTTCTTGGATGAGTTGGTACCAGAAGAATGGTGTACAAATATTCCACCGAGTCTCCAGAACAACACTCCTCAGGTTTTTAATTGAGAGTTTTTTTTTTGCCTTCGAGACCGGCCACCCCACCAAAGCTAGGGTAAAATGGCATTATATGTACATATATTTGTTGAAATGAATAGGTCTTCAAATAAATTTGTATGTGGTGCCTTAGGTTTTATTTTATAGAACTATGCCCTACACGTGTTTCATATTTCTTCGTCGTCTTCAGGAGACTAACATTGGTTAAGATGGCTTTTTACTCTTTTTTTGTGAGAATTGTTATGCTAGGGTTGTTAGTCTTTTGAATTCCTGGAGTTGTGTTGATCAATGTTGGAGTTAATTGTCCATGAAAACTTTTGGCTTCATCAGATGTTGTTTTTGTAAATATTTACAAGGGTATACTCTGTGTGTGTGTGTGTGTGTATGTGTGTGTGTGTGTTATATCGTATACATGTTCATATATCCAGGTACACACACACATTTTTCAGAGGATGTGTTAATTTATATATGAAAATATACCAAAGTTTCGGTTTTTTGTTAAACCATCTTTAGGGCGATGCTAGAATACATCACCTAAAAAATAACAGAACGCTAATAATGATAATAGAGCGCTAAGAATTTCTAATTTTTCATTTCATTTTTCATTTGAAAATAATTTTTGGATGATGCATTTGAGCATCACATTTTAACATCGCCCTGAAGATTGTTTAACAACCTACGTCAAACATTGGCATATTATGATATATAGATGTATCTTTTGATTATATTATTTTTTCACATTTTTCAGTTACATAATTATATATATATATATATATATATATATAAGAGAGAGAGAGAGAGAGAGAGAGAGAGAGAGAGAGATTTTGAATGAATGAAGCGGAAATCATATCAAATACCCTGTCTATGGGGCTAAAAATACGCTGAATATATCCTTTTACACAGGGGAAAGACTCTTAAAAAACCGTCTTATGAATATGACACAAAACTGCGTTTGATGGTGAGGCTTCTGTTCTGGAGATCTGGGAAGTATAGATTACCCTTTCATGACCATTACTTCCTGGTCTTCTCAGACCCAGAGTTGGAGTACCTGTTAGGGTCCTATTTATGGATCAATTAAATCTGTTTAAAATCATTCATATTTGATAGGACTGTGTGAAAAAAAGAAAAGAAACTTTTAAGAATCGATTGAACAAAAAGTAATGTGCAAGACTCGACTCATTTATAAACAACCGAGACCGAGGGAAAATATTTTTGAGGATAAATATGATGCCTAGACTGACATGTAAACATTAGTGGAATCTTGATCGTAATGTTTCATTGTATAATGTTCGCTCTAAGTTATGAATATTTAACACTGATTTAGCTGATTTGACATTATGTTAAAAAATAGATATTTGTCGGGAAAAATGAATGTATTTTTCATTGATAATCAAACCTTCTGATTTACCTACGCGTATACGTATATATGAATATATATATGGATATACATATAAAAGTAAGTTGGCTGACTGTTGTCGAGGGAAACCTGAAGGCTCCCTTTTCAATAGCTACTACACCAAGGTGTAAGGGAGGGTGTTACCCCTTTCCATAGATTGTTCCACTTACCCTTGATCCGTACCTTATAATGCTGAGTGTTAAGCAAGGAGGCATCAAGTGCAGTTTTTTGAGTCTCTTTTTTTTATTGACTCGACCTGGGATTGAACTCACGTCTTCAGAGCCATTGGCGAAGTCTCTAACCATTATGTCAATACATATATACGATTTTTTATGTTGGTCCAACGAGAGGGAAAATAAATATTTCGAAATAAATAGGTCCTCAAAGAGATTTATATCTTTTCTAATGATTTATTTTGCTCTTACATATGTCTAGCTTTTTGCTTTCTTCAGAGAGTCTTTAATGATTTTGCCTGTGTCATGTTTGGTTTTGTCACGTGATATCCCACGGAGACGATAGAAAAAAGATTAATACTATCCTCCCGTTGGAATGAACAATGGCAACCCGTCAAAAAAGTGATCGTTAAGAAAGAATGTAGGTCACAGAGGGGATATCAACAGATGTTGGTACTTAGTAACCTCAGGTCGCCGGACACCAGAAGGGGAGGAAGAGAGAAGCCAAACGATTGGCTGGGACCCTAAAACGGAAGTAGGGATTTCTTCCCGTCAGCGGAAATAGAAAATAAGAAAGTCAGTTATATAGACAGACCCATAGCCATTTACTCCGGGTGAAGAAGACAAAAAACATATCTGAGACACGAGGGACCCCAGGTTCTTCAAGCCAGTGTAAAAAAATAGCATAAAGTCTATTAGCCCGTGAAAGAAGAAAGATTCTCCAGTGGAACCCCGTCGAAAATAAGATAAGTAACTTTGGGGCTATTTCTCCTTTATACCCAAATTTCATATACCACTCTCTCTCTCTCTCTCAATTTGAAGAAACGAAAGAATAGAAAAGAAGAAAGACATTTATGTCCATGGACTGTTCAATTCATTATACACATTTGACAATTTGAAAGTGTATCTCTTTGTATAGTAAAGGATTCCTGTATTTTTATGTTACCACGTGGTCTAAGTTGTTCTTTGTAGTTCTGCTAGGAATTTGTTGAGTCACATTTCCTTTTCAGCTTCTATTCGCCTTATGTTATCTTGCTTAGAATTGTCGACTACTACAATATAATATTATTACGTCTAAAACCTATAGGTCCATATCTTCTGTTGTCTAGGGGAGGAAGTTTAGTGGCCTTGGTGGGTGTGTGGATAGTGTGAAAATTGGAACCCCTTGCCAGCGGCGGTCAGTCTGGCCCTAAATTAATCCCTCACGTAATATGTCAGGTCTTATATGCCTGAGAGAAAAACTCTGAACGAGGACTTATTCTATAGGGGATCAAGTGCCAACCTGCCCCGTCTTCACACGTGCGAAATAAAACCCCGTTCTGGGATAAAAGTAAACCTTTCGCGTCACAGTTTATATAGTTGCGACGGGACAGTCCCGATGAGGCTGCATGTGTTAATTCTCTCTTTCTCTTTTACTTTTTCTTTTTCCTTTTCCAAAATAGTGTTCTGTGTGTTTTTGTGGGTGTGCTTTTTCCCCTAATTAGTCTTTGATATTTGATATACCATAAAGCTAATTAGTTGTTTTACCTTGAATCATTGTCTGTGTGTATGTATGTGTGTTGGGTCATTGTGTGTATGTGTATGTGCCGAGGAAGTTTTTTTTCTGTATGTGTATAGATTAGTTCTGTTTAATGTTTTGGAGTTTTGAATTTTAACTCCTTATATCGTTCATTTTGAATATTGTGACGTGAGCCAGGAACATCCATTAGAGGTCTGAGATAATTGTTCGCTAATACACTCTGTATTCTCTTGTCAACCTCTTTCAAACTCCTAGTTTCTTCAGCATATGTTGTTATTGGGATTATTAGTGTATAGTAGTGTTGTATAGCCACATAATACATATGCAACTATACAGATATACATGCAGAAACATAACAACACAATGAAGACGCCATGAAGACGAGCGATACAGTCTTTTAGAAAAATATACCTTTCACTTTATTTGAAAGTTTTGTGTGCGGGAGGGAGTTGGAAACCGAACAGAACTGCAACATATTGACCCCCACTCTTATAGCCCTCAGCGTTTCTTTTCCGTTCTCCAGGGCTGCTCAACCGGAGGCCTGGGGGCCCAGCTTTCTGCTTGGTGACTCTCTTCCGGTGCATCAATCTGTGACTGTACCGTGGGATTTTAACCCTGTCTCATATTGTCAGCCAAGCTCGCCCACGCCAATGGAATATGCACTTCTGCCGTCTTTGGAATGGCATGTTTGGCCGGGTCAGAGGTCAATATACAACAGTAGTAGTCTCAAACTGAAGGACTCAAACGTGCCAATACATGCTGGGGAAGAAGCACAGTGGGATGATAAGAGGCGTGATTTCAATTAGTTAAAAGTTAATCAGCTATGCAGTTAATAGGCTGTCATTTTTTTTTCTATATGAATATACCTATGATATTAAGTAGGATATGTGAATTAGTAGAAAATGTCGAGGATCAAAAAATTATGATACATTAGCAAAGCAGAGAATATAAATCAAAATTTCAAGTTTTATAATTGATATAATTCTTGTTTGTTTCACAATCTGCTCTCAAAGATGTTCAACAATTTACTTTTTGTTGTCTGTCATCTCAGGTACACAACCCTCATGCCATTGTAATTTGACAACTCTATTTCTTCTTATGTTTTGAAACAAAACAAGTCTTATGAAACAAAATAGGTCTTTGACACCAGCTGATGTTGATTTCAGCGATGAAGAAATTTTTAATGCATATAAAATAGGATCATTTTTACTTTTCAGCTTCTGATCTCGACGTAAAAGCAACTGAAATATTAAAGTGTATTCTACCCTTTTCTGAGGCAAAACATCGTCAGGATAGAGAGACAAATTAAAAAGTTTTAGGGAAACATTCGATACGAAAATTATTCAGCCGCCTTCCATAGAAAAGTAGTTTGCATGCAGCATTATTTGAGAACTTTTATATATAGTTTAAACCCCAATCAACTGGGGTTGAAGATTCTTCATCTCTGTAGCGGGGTAAGATCTCTTCCTCCAACGAGTGTCCAGTAATGACACGAAGTTATACAGTCATAGAACTTTGTGGAATATGGAGTACTCCTTTACTGCCATTGCTCCCAGGTCCACTCTAGTCCGGAATGGTAGTAACTGCTATTAGGGCCCCATCTCTGATTCAAATAGAACTACTTAATCATTTGTCATACTAGAAACCATTTGACTGATTAGTTCTACGTGGCATAACTTGAAACCATTTAACTTTGTGCAAATAAATGAGCTCTTGCTTGTTAAAAATTGCTTCCTGCAAACAATCAGTTTACAAGTCATATATATCTTATATATATGTATAAAATAAATCGGCATTAAATAGTCTACAAGGGTTGATATGCTGTATAACGCAATCAATACATCCAACGTTTATATATAGTGTAGAAAAACCTTAATTGCCTGTAGGAGTTCTTTTCGTTTACATATTTATCCTTACGTCTTCTGAATCTGAAAAAGCTAAAGGTACTTTTCTTACATCACATGAGCTTTCTGGTACATCTGATCACAAAAAATATAAATTCGTTAACCTTTTCGATTATGACATCATTGAAAATGATAATATAATTATCATGAGAAATTATCTCATTTATTTCGCTACCCCATTTAAGCCTGATTTTTTTTTTTAGTTTCTCATGAGACAGTTTTAACTTCTTAAATATTGCAAAGACCTAAGTAACATTGTCATCGTGACATAAATTGGTTGTAATGCCTTTTAATATTTCATTGTCAGCACTGACTCGCTCATTTTTAACTAGTGCAAAAATATTGAGATGAGTATGAAATTGTAGATCTTTCTTTCAAGCTCAAATGTTCACATTGAACTAATCTGTAATTTTGTTGTTGATCAGAACTCTACATTCGGTTGTGTTATCCGTGAACTCAATTATATCAACAATTGTTGAGCTGATATCAATCGCCTTCATTGTTCTTGAAAGAACTTTTTCTCCATAATGTCGAAGACTGATTTGAATTCTATAAAATGGAAGTGTAAAGGGATTTCTTTCTTTCTTTAGTGTTTTCCATTGTCTTCCTTACTATAAATATGGTATCTATTGTTTCTTCTTTCTGGTCTGAATCCATATTGAGTTTCGTTCAGAATTCTTTCTTTTTGGTCATTTATTCTATTAAGTTACACCCTGACAAATGCATTAACAGGAAGAGAGTAATACGGCTGCATGGTCGTTTTCTGAATTAGATGGGTCTTCTTTCCGGTGGTTAGCGTTTATTACCATTCTTTGCCAGTATCTTAGTCTTTTAGGCTATATTCAGGCGAGGAGCATCCAATAAGGTGCATGTTGCCTACTCCGTAGGCAACTGGAAACACTATATTTGCACTCTTTTCCAGGAAATCAATAGTAATGGGTCCTTTCTTGTCCCAGGAGACAGTCAGAATGACCCTCTTTACTGACCACTGCGGCTGGAACCTTTTCTTTACAGGAAAGTTTGTGTTTTTCCACTCCATGGACTGTCTTTTCGACGCCGACTAGTAGTGGCAAACCCATGTAGAGTCTATATGTAAAGATATTTTCTTACTATAACACGCTTCTCCGTACGCATCACACATTTTTCTGTAACTTGCCGATGGTTTGCACTTTTCAGTCAGCAAAAATTTGATGACAGACTTTTGTTCAAACCTGCAGTACTGTTTGATTTTCCGCCATTTTGAGTTGCCTAAAAACAAGTATTTTTGAGAGATTAAAATAATTTATGTTATAAACAAATTCCAAATAATGCAGAGTTTACATTTATGGAAAAAAAATTTGTAAATAAATTGAATAAAAATAAATAAATAAATAAATTAATTAATTAATTGATTAAATAAATAAATAAATGTATAAAATAAATAAATAAATTAATTAAATAAATACATTATTTAATTAAATAAATAAATAGATAAATAAAATAGATTAATTTATTAATTAAGATAAATAAGTAAACAAATAAGATAAATAAATTAAATAATTAAATGAATAAATGAATAGATAAATAAATAAAAGAATAAATTAGTTGGTTTGGTTGTTTAATGGCATATCAACCTTTGTAGGTTATTTAATGCCAAAGCCATTCTCCTAGAAAGATAGTAGAGGTACTATTTAACCCATAGCTGGGAGGATAAGGGGGTTCATACCTTTCCCAAGGGTATTTGCCCGAAAGTGAACGTAATAGCGCGACGGGAGTACGAACCCGCTTACTTCGATTCTGCAGTCCATTACTTCGACCATTACACCACGAGGACATCCCCTAAATTAACTAATAAGATATAAAGTAAATAAATGAATGAATGATTTAAATAAATTATTGAATAAGTAAATTAATTAATTAATTGAATAGATAAATTGTTTACTTCTGCTGGTTCTTCCAGACAGTTGTATGTTCCTCATTAATCATCATCATCATCATCAAAAACAACAACAACAACACCAACAACAGCAAGATGTGCCGACTGGTTATTCCGTAATTTTTGATCATGGGTTATATGAGTAAAAAGAAACATTATCGGCCCTATTGATGAGGTGTAGGAATACGCAGACTGTATCCTTTGTAGAGAAGTAATGACCCCACCATCACCATCACCACAACCACTACCATAAATTAGAGCACCCATTGGGCGTCCCATTTATGGATCAGGTGAGTCGCTTTGAAAATTATTAATATTGATTGGGAATCATTGAAAACATACAATTGTGTGGAATTTGTTTGTGTTGAGAATAGAAGTGCTTTTTAACGAGAGATTATCATTAGTTACTTGAAATCACATGAGTGCTTAAATTGCTTTAAACTGTATAACTATTTGCCAGTTATTAGTATCAAATTGGAAAACTTGAAACCATATGATTGTTTGCAAATAATTAGAATTAGATAGGAATAATTGAAATCATGTAACTGTTTGCAAATTATTACTATTAGATAAGGATACTTGAAACTATGTATACGTGTGCAAATTATTTGAATTAAGAATACTTCCAGGAAGTTATAATTGTTTACAAATTCAATAGGATTGGGCAGGTGTATTTGTGAGAAGAGCTAAATCATCTGCGTAGTCTGCGTTTGTCATAGTTTCCGAGGGATATCGTCTGCTTCTTCTCTTTTTTTTGTGTGTGAAAACGTTTTCTTATATTAGATCTACTGACGTTCGAAGTACGTAATCAAGAAAAATTATAAGCATATATGGTGTTAATGTATCTCCTTGCAAGACTCCAGCGGCAATATCAAAGAATTTGGTACTACCATCGGGTGAGCGAACCTTGCCTTCGTGTTTTTGTAAAGGACTATTATGCCAATAACCCTTTCATTGGAGAGATCATATGCTAATAGTATTTGCTCCATTTTCCCTCTGTATATGGATCAAATGCCTTGGAGTAATCTTCTAATAATAGTGTTGCCTCGGGATTTTTAGCACGTACTCCTTTGATAAATCGACGTATGGTCAGAAGCTGTGATGTTGTGGATTGATTCCTTGCAAAGCCGTTTTGATTTTTCTAAAGAATTTTCTGAATCTTCAGGTCACATAAGATTGAGAAGCAAAACATCATATACCTTAGCAGCTAAATCAGTAAGAGTTATGCCTCTGTTGTTCTTAGTGATTCCGAGATTGCATTTCTTAGAAAAGGTGAGGATGCAGCTTTTTGTCCATTTATCTTCAGAGTTTTGTTTATATACGGCATTACATAATCGAAGAAGTGTATTGTATATTTTACCTTCATAGTTAAACGATAAAAATTCTTATATTTCTTATATTTCGGAATCGGTTACATGGGCTTGCATAAAATAAGTACATATTTTGATTCTAAGAAAAAGAAATTAGAACCAAAGAAGCCTAAAGAGTTGTTGGTTTAGTTTCTTTGTTTAATGGCATATCAACCTTTGTAGGTTATTTAATGCCAAAGCTATTCTCCTAGAAGAACAGTAGTGGTACTACTTAACCCACAGCTGGGAGGATAATTGGGGGTGTCATACATTTCCCGAGGGTATTTGCCCGAAAGTGAACGTAATAGCGCGACTGGGGTACGAACTCGCTTGCTACGATTCTGCAGTCCATCTCTTTAACCATTACACCACGAAGACACCTGCTAAAGAGTGGTTGAGATAGTTGTGTATTCCAATAGCGCCCTGACAAACGTTTTAATTTCAAATGCTAATGTTAAAGGTTTTGTTTCTTTGTTTTTAATGGCATATCAACCTTTCTTAGGTTATTTAATGCCAAAGCCATTCTCCTAGATGAACAGTAGTGGTACTATTTAACCCATAGATGGGCGGATAAGGGGTTCATACCTTTCCCAAGGGTATTTGCCCGAAAGTGAACGTAATAGCGCGACTGGAGTACGAACTCGCTCACTACGATTCCGCAGTCCATCGCTTTAACCATTACACCACGAGGACACCCCCCGCTAATGTTAAAGATAGACACTATATTTGGAATCCTGACTGAACACATTCCTCTTATTTCAATTTCTACCTATCTGAACATGTCTCAGAATTTTAAGTCCACAGAACTTAATACTTTATAAGTTTATTGTAGTCTGGAATAAGAAGCGAACTCGCTGCAATATCATTGTTCTATCAGATTTTCCTAAGAAATGGAATCGATGATCCGACTTCGAATTCTGGATGAGGCGTTTTGCATTTCACTTTACGCTATTGCCTCTAAGAGCGGCATCTATTCTCTTTCAACTATGGTTAAGTAGTTGGGCAGAATGAGTTCTTTAAATTTGGCGGTGCAATCATTCTAGATGAAGGTAAACTCTAAATTCTAACCAGCTCTAATCTACTCAAAAATTGACATTGTGTCACATTCGGCCTGAGATTAGTTTCATGAATAATATTATATATGGAAAAGTTCCTCTATTTCTTGGTATCATTGTTGTGGTTTCTTAAATATTTTCAAAGCTAAACTAAAGAAAAATATGAACATTATATAGCGCTAACTTCCCAAGTGGTATGAGACTACGTATCTTGAAAAAATCATTGAATATTTAAGCTACTATCTAGGATTGGACGCTAACATCAAATGTAAGTGTGAAATAAGTGATTATCTAATCCATTAACCCTGAAAGGCTCCAAGCGTAGTGTATTAATCTGACAACTAGTCTAGAAAACATATACTAGTGAATTCCATTTTCACTGGGTGTCCCATACTTATGATCCTGCACAGAACTATCTTAGGCTTAGTGAATAAAAACAACGTCTTTCGCGGAGTAGTTGTTAGCAAACGAAGCTAGCAAACCATTGTGAGTTAGATTCTCACGTGTTTTCTACATACTTCTGTCTTTGTGCCATATTTGGCTAAGTTTAGTATGTATTTACCTAATTCTTCCGTCATGAACTAAATTTTTTTCAGAGAAAAGCACGTGTGAATTTAGTATGTTTTCCCTTCTCCTAGACTGGTTGCCAAGACTAAAACAAAACCTGTCTTCCCCATTATTTACCAATAGCTGGGACAGAACAGGTGGATTCATACCTTTCCCAAGGGCATCAGCACAAACTGAAACGTAGGCAGCCTCGTCGAGGTTTTGCACTTAGGTCTCCAATTCCATTACTTACGACGATAACCGTTTCATTAAGTAAGCCTCAAACATCAAAGTTAGTTTTCCTGTTTCCCCACTAACCTAACTAGGTAACTAAAGGAAGAACTTTTTCCTTCCTCAAAAAATTCATTGATCTTAAAGGACTGCATGGGGTACATGCTTAAAAAGTGTCTATTTAAATGCCAACTGAAAAGTAATTATAGATGTCTTTAAGGGCTAAATGTCAGAAATGATCATCATATATAAATAATTACGTAGATATTCATTTCCATTCAAGAATGTTCTTCTACCTTTTATTTTCTGGGTAGTGTACAAAAAGAGACGGATATTTATTGAACAAATCCATTTTTATTTGTCTTACGCTGTCTATCGGATGATTTTTTTGTTTGCATAAAGAGTTGGAAAGGAAAAAGGCGGGTTTTTATAGCGGAAGACAACTATGTAAAAGACTGCAATGCTGGCAGTAACGCCCTATTGCTTTGTTAGGTATACCAGTCGGTTGGCTGAACACGGATCTCTCTGTCTCTCTGTCAATCTCTCTGTCACACACACACACACACACACACACACACACACACACACACACACACATATATATATATATATGAAGAAAATATAAAGCAGAAAAAGAAAACCAAGTCTTATATTCAAATACCCAAACTTAATAACTGATTTTATTAGTCGAACCGTCTGGTCCTAACATGCATATATAATTAGTCATAATTATCACCAGAGTGGGTAGAGTGTTCGCCAATGGTCTGGGAGACCTGGGTTCAATCTCAGGTCGCATCATACCAAAGACATTAAAAATGGTACTCGATACCTCCTTGCCTAACACTCAGCAATATAAGGTACGTATCAAGGGTAAAGTGGAGCAATCCAGGGAAAGGAGTAGCGCCCTCCCTTATACCTCGGTGTAGTAGCTATTAAAAAGGGAGCCTTCTGGTCCCCCTCGACTACAGTCGCCAACTTTTACTTACTCTAGTATTTGGTTTTATTAACTGTAAGGTGCCTTACCGTAGTGAGCAAGTTTTGCTTTTCATTTGATGAGTTTGATACTCACTGGATGCCCCATATATCTTGCCTTGGGTAAGACAAAAATTAAGCTTTACCTGTTAGATTAGGCTGTTTACTGGCATGTCAACCTTCGTGGGTCATTTAATGCCTAAGCCATTTTTGTAGAAGAGCCATTGTGGAACTAACCCATTGCTGGGAGGGGGTATGAGGGTTCATAACAATACCAAGCTAAAGACATTAATCCGAAAGTAAACGTAATTGCACGACATGAGATCGAACTCGCTTACTACAATATTACAGTCCAGTACGTGTGCCACTACGCCATGTGGTCTCCTTCTCTCTCTGTTAAAGTTATTTAGTATGCAACATTACTGAGAGAAAATAGATGCAATACTTTAGAATCAAACATGTTCACAAGTTATTCATACTATGTTCCTTCAAATATTCATTTAATCTTAAAAATATGAAGTCAAAATGTTTTTGTAATATTTAAGTCCGGTACAATGGAGTGATAAGATCATGCTCCCATAGTGTTATGGTTAATGAGCAAGTTTAGTAGATTTTCGCTACTGTTCCTCAAGTTTTATACTCACTGTGCATCACATCAATCTGGTCTTTTGCCAGACTAAAACTAAACTTCATGGGTTATTTCATGCCAAAGTTTTCCTTCTAGAAGAATAGTAGTGGTACTATTCAACCTATTGCTGGGGGTGGGATAAAGGGGTTCCCATCTTTCCCAAGAGTATAAGTCCTAAAGTGAATGTAATAGCGTGACTGGAATTCGAATCTACTTACTATGATGTCACAATCCATTACGTTAGCCACAATCTGATAGGGTATCATCTACAGGTCAAATAGATGTGAGTGAAAATTATATTGGTATAATAGTTGGAGTGTTCGCCAATGGTGCAGGAGATCGAGGTTCAAACCGAAGGCGAGTCATACCAAAGAGTCAGAAAATTGTATTTGGTGCCTCCTTGCTTAACACTCGTCATTATAAAGTACGAATAAAGGGTGAGTGGAGCAATACAGAGAAAGAAGAAGCGCTCTCCCTTACACCTTGGTGTAGTAGCAATTGGAAAGGGAGCCTTTAGGTCACCCTCTACTATTTATTTAGGAATACTTGATACCAAAAAAACTGTGTGCCAACAAATTATTATTAAATAGAAATTGGTACTTGAAACTTATATATGACTAATTAGTAATAGATGGGAACATTTGAAATTATATAACTGAGCAAACTATTATCATTTGATGGAATACTTGATGCTATGTTACTGTGTGCCAACAAATGATTATTGTATCATTTCCAAAAAAAGTACGATCAAAAATGATTGAAATGGAGCCAAATTATGGGCAGACTGGGTTCTTTTACCTGGTTGGGGAACAAAAAGAACATCCACTCCGCAAATATCTGTACGGCATAGATATATCAGGCAAAATTCATATAAAACCAGATTGCGAAGGATGATGGATATTAAGATGAGGCAGATATCATCCGAAAAAGATAGAGGCGGTGAAAAGTGAATAGAAAGGGGAGAAAACTGGGAAATTGTTCAGATGAAAAATGATTAATTCAGTAATAAATATTTACTAAAAATATTTGTTTTTACTGTATAATGTCTCATTTGTAACCATAAAATACAGGTATCTTTTGTTTAGAAGAAAATTAACTTTTTTAGAGAAATAATTGTTAGGGCCGTATATTTTTATGGGTGATTTGGTTTGGTTTGGTTTGGTTTTATCAACCATTGTAGGTTATCAATACCAAATCTATTTTTATGCATATAAAAAGTTCTATTTGAAACAATTAAGTTTAGCATAAGTACACAGTTTAAAAGTAAAAAAAAAAACAGTTTTATTTCAGAAAATTCAGTTTAGTATGAGTATAGTTTTTTGTTTACGCGCAGTTTAAATTTCAAAAACATCTGTTTTTCAAACAATTCAGTTTAGCATAGTACGCAGTTTAAATGTTAGAACAGCCCTATTTCAAGAAATTCAGTTTAGCATAAATGCACAGTCTAGTTTTATTTAACCCATACATATTATCCTATCAGGTGCTACCACTCCAGGCCAGAGTGGACCTGGGACCGATGGCAATAAAGGGGTGCTCCACATTTCCCAAAGCTCCAATATTACTGAAGCCTCACTATCAGATTGTTTAGTGTCATACCAGGACACTCGTCAGGGGGGGTGTCTTACCCCTCTGCCGAGAAGCAGTTTGTGTACTCAACAGCGGAGTTAAATGTGAAAACAGTTCTATTTTAAGCAATTTAGCTTAGTATTGGTACACAGTTTATTATTATTTGACCCATAGATAGGACCCAATCAGGTGCTACCACTCCGGACGAGAGTGGACCTGAGAGCGATGTCAATGAAGAAGTACTCCGCATTCCCCAAAGCTCCAGCATTACTGGAGCCTCACCACGAGATTGTTTAGTGTCATATCAGGACATCTTTAGGGGGATCTGATCCCTCAGCAGAGAAGCAGCCAGTGTATTGTACAACCCCCACGAGCCGACGATTTATTTATGGGTGTTGGAGTGTGTATTGTCCAAACTCCTGCGCCCCGAGTAGAATGTGACAGAAGATCCCTTTTTACAAAGGAATAAAGCTGGTTTGAATTCAGAGTTTTCCTTCTTCTCGGACAGTTGTCGTACCAAAGCGACAGTATATAGTCTGCCCTACAATTTACCCATAGATGGGAGTGTGGATGGATTTATTCCTGTCCAAAGGGCATTAAAGCGAAATGAAACGTAAACAGCTTCGTCGAGGATTTGAACTTTGTTCGCCGGGTGCATTTCCTAAGACGATAACCGTTACTCAACAAGTCTCCACATATAGAGTATAACCGTTTACACATGTGTAAATTTCAGGGCAGACTATTTTGATTGAATTGTGTGTCAGGAAGAGTATCGATCAATAAAAATCTAGGCCACATAGACAAATTCTACGATATTTGCATAGAATGAAAAGTTTAAAGTTGAATCTTTACCAACCTCATTATCTTCGAGTGAGTGCTTTTCCTTCTGGGTTTTGATCAATTAGTCACTAATGAGTTTGAAATAGAACAAGGAGATTGTTTTGCCCCTATTTTCCTAGTTGGGTGGGAACTGCATAGCTGGAAAAATCAGAAAATCAATCTCGACTTATCCACGAGTATATACAGTGACCGAAAAAATATTTTGAAATGATTTTTAAGTTCAGTTTTGTGGGCGATCCACATTGGATATTTTATACAATTTGGGCATAAAATCAAACTGACTAATCTTATAAACTCTAATGATGGTTTAAAATATTTCCGTTTTCGGCTAATTCTGTATTGTCTGCACGGCACCGTACAGTCCATAATTCAGTACCAACGTTTATTGAAGTCACCTTCACTGCCTAGGTACCGTAGTCAGTCGCTAATACAAACAATTTTAATAGGAAACAAAGTATTTCACTTTCATCTGTCATCGATTGTAGAAGTTCGCTTAAACTCCCCAGACAAGAAGTTTTAGGATTCTACGTCTGGAATAAGATCCCGTATCGATTTTTGACGGCACCCGGTCAGAGATCCTGACGCGGCCACTTGAGGTTAAATGCGTAAATACAAGATCAGAGATGGAATGCAAATTCAGACGGAACACTTAAGCATAACAAGGCGAGCAACATGTTGCTTTATGGTAAATAGCACGGCTAAATAATAAATCTTTTCTTTGGCTTTTACGTTTATTTATGACCGGCCTCTTGGCTGAAATAGTTGGATCTTTCTAATTTTTGCTGGAATTCAAAATAAAAACAAGCTTTTCGAGTGATTTTCAAGGCAGACTGCTACGGATTCACTATTTAGTAGATTGTTGCAAGAAAATATCCTTGCTCTTTTTTTTACCCATTTGATTTAGTGCTATACTCAAGTTCTTTTTCAATACACTCACATGTCAAACACCAAGTTTATTCACACACACACACACACACACACACACACATATATATATATATATATATATACATATATATATGAGAGGTGAATAAATATATATATTCATATATGTGGATGACTATAGAGATATATACTCCCCCACCCCCGTAGGGTTGAGTTCTCTGGCGAAGAAGTAATCATGTTACCATTAGCGTCTATTGCAAGCCTCTTCGTAGATGAATTGAGGTCTCGGCAGCCGTTTGAACGGATGTATGTAAACAATTGTATTTGTGATTCATAACCGTTTAAAATTTACTTCACAGCTAATCGCTCCTCGTGGCTGAATGGTTAGAGGCTTTGGCTTGGCGTTTGAGTCAACCGGGTTTCGATCCCAGCTACTGTCTAGCCACACTGATGAGTTCTGATTGAAGGAAACAGATCTGTCTGTGAATGACTATATATATATATAAGAGGTGAATAAATATTTATTTTAGTTTATGTATATATATATATATATATAAACTAAAATGAATATTTATTTTAGTTTATATATATATATATATATATATATATATATAAACTAAAATGAATATTTATTCACCTCTTCATGGCTGTCTTATTCCAACCATTCTAATGTACATTAAAAAATACAAGCCCCATATGATGATAAAGAATACAAGTCACATCCAAATAATTATCATTTTTCTTAAATCAAAATTAAAAGGGACAGGCACTCGATCATATGGAAATCAGACCTGACCGATAAAATGAAACGCAGTTTCTTCCAGGCAGCGGTCGTATCGATACTGCTATATGGATGCACTACTTGGACGCTAACCAAACGGCTGAAGAAGAAGCTAGGCGGCAATTACACAAGAATGCTGCGAGCAATATTGAACAAGTCCTGGCGGTAACACCCAACAAAGCACCAACTATACGGCCAACTGCCTCCCGTCACGAAAACTATACAAGTTAGACGAACCAGACACGCAGGACACTGCTGGAGAAGCAAGGACGAACTCATAAGTGATGTACTCCTATGGACCCCCGCATATGGCCAAGCAAAAGCAGGACGATCAGCTCGAACATACATACAGCAGCTATGTGAGGATACGGGATGTAGCCCTGAAGACCTGCCAGAAGCGATGAATGATAGGGAGAAGTGGCGAGAGAGGGTCAGGGAGATCCGTGCTAGCGGCACGACATGATGATGATGATATATATATATTTCAGGTGCGTGACTTATAGGTAAAGCATGTTAATACCAGTGGTCGCAGCGATTGATCCTTGCATAAATCCTTTATTGAAATCAGAATCAGTATGTCTATATTATACAAGGGAAAATTGCTGTGACTACTTATATAAATTCAAATGACTATGCTTTACCTAGAAGACATGTAGCTCTCTTGAAGCTTTTTTCCAGGAATAATAAAACACACAGACACCCAGACAGAGACAGACAGACAGACAGACACACACACACACACACACACACACACATATATATATATATATATATATATATATATATATATATATATATATATATATGTGTGTGTGTGTGTGTGTGTATGCAGGGTAGTGCAAAAATCAATTACCATTTGAAAGTTGCCACAGCTTCTGGATAAGAAAGTTATGGAAATATTTCTTTTAATCATTTGTATTTCGACTCTTAGAATTTGTATTAATTTTGGAATCCCTCAAATGTTCACGATCTTTATCTTCCTTGATCTTTCTTTTTAAAAATGATGGTTGAATTTTCTTATACTTCATCTATGAATAAATAGTTAGAAAGACAGGGCTCTTGTTACGGCAACCAAAAGGGAAATTCTGAATTCAGACCAGCTGTACTCCACTTAAAAACTGACCTTGTTTTGCGTCCTACTCGTGCTGGAGAGTCTTTGTAAATATATACGATAGATCAATTAGAATTGTAAACCTTGTCTGCAGTAAAAAAAAAAAATTAAGCACTTTTTCTATTTTTTTTAATAAAATGTTGTTAGTATTAACAATTATCAATTCGAGCAGTTTATTTTAGGCAATTTTTGATATTGTGAATAACTTTCCCACCATTTAAGTCATTTAAACCCCGCTATAGAAATGACTACACTTTTTATCTGCCCGTTTGGTGATTGTGGAAGCACATGAAACTAAGAATAAGGGATTACAATTGTTTCATTGCTTGTATTTCCCCAACCCCTCCTCTATGCGTTGTATATGACACAAGGTCGGTTTTTAAGCGAGATACAGTTGGTTTGAATTTAGAGTTTTCCTTCTCCTTGACTGGTTGTCGTGCCAATACCAAAGAGGCCAGGCAACGAACTTTTATCAACCCAATCAGCGGTGCTTAAAATACGATGACAGTATCCCTGGCAGAGGAAGAACCCCGCTACTAAAAAAAAGGGTGTCTTGGGTATTACATTAAACTGAATCTGGTAGTGGAGTTCCAGTTCTAGAGAGTTGGCGGGGAAATGGAGTATCTCTTCCTTGCGATTACTCTCAGGTCCACTATGACTGTGTTTTGGTTTGGTTTTATGGCATATCAACCATAATAGGTTATCTAATGCCAAAATCTGTTTATACATATATATCGAATATAAATGATTTATAAACACGTTTTGTTGATAACATTTTTAAACGAACCTGAGCTCATTTGCACACAATCAAATAGTTTCAAATATTTCTATCGATAATTCTATTTGCTATTAATCATTTGCTTGCACTCGGTCAAGTTGTTACAAGTATTGCTATTTAACACTGATTCTATTGAACACTATTAATTCATTTGCACGGAGTCAAATGCATCCAAGTATAGATATGTTCTACTAATATTTCAATTTAGGCACACAGTTAAAGAGTTTAAAGTATTGCTATTTAACACCAATAATTCTATTCAACTCAACTCGTTCTTTTGTACACAGTTAAATGGTTCCACGTATTGGACCAGATATGCGGGACTCTGCTGGAGAAGTAGGGACGAGCTTATAAGGGATGTACTCCTGCGGACCCCGTCACATGGACAAGCAAAGGCAGGACGACCAGCTAGAACCTATATACAGCGGCTCTGTGCCGATACGGGATGTAATCCTGAAGACCAGCCGGAAGCAATGGACGATAGGGAGGGGTGGCAAGAGAGGGTCTGGGATATCCGTGCTGATGGTGTGACGAGATGATGATGATTGATATGCATTACTAACGGCTCAATTAAACATCAGTTATTTGTTTACACAGTTAGGACCACTCCAGGTTAGAGGGAACCTGGAAGCGATGGCAAGGAAGAGATACTCTACATTCCCTAAAGCTCAAAGACTGGAGCTTCGCCATTCGATTTTTTAGTTTCATATCCAGGACACTCGTTGTGGAGGTAACTTACCCCACGGCAGAGATGCAGTCGGTATATTCTACAGCTCCACGGGGTTTTTTTTTCTCCCATTCCCATCATATCCATTGTAAATAAATCATAAATTGTAAATAAAATCATCCATAACTGTCGGGTTTTAAGTAGGCCTTTTTCATAGAGCAAATGTGGTATTTTGGTGGTTGCTGCGCGCATGGCGATGGAGGGATGGATATATATTGTACTGTTGAATGGGTCGACGAATGTGGCTAGCTAGGTCCCCTTAGTATATATAGACAATATAAAACCGCTCCCTTCCCCTCCCCCAAAACCTCAAGGCCTCGTGCCTTCTTTTGTATTTCACAAAAGAAATAAAGAGTAGTAGTACCTGATAGGGTTCCATCTATGGGTCAAATAGATCCATTTGAATATTATTTGTACTAGAAGGGAATATTTGAAACGATACAACAGTGAGCAAATTATTAGTACTTGATAAATGTACTTTATATCATAAAAATTATATGCAAAAATCTTTTCTGAAACAACTATGCAAAAATGTAAATATAGACATAGAATGCATGCGATTTCCTAATCTATAAGCATAAAATACCCTAGACGGGTTGATATGTCGTAAAAATCACTCTGTCATCCTACTATTTACCCATAGACGAAAGGTGTGGAGAGATGAGAAATATTTTTCAATGCCATTAGCACAAAGTAAAACACAGTTTCGTTCAGGATTTGAACTCGAGACGCTGAGTACTACAACGACAACCGTTATGCTACGAGCGAACGAATGAGCGAGCGAGAGTCCCACAAGGGCATACTACCATTAAAAGCCATTTAGTGTGTCTTCCTGATAAATCATCCAAAGAATAATTTCTCATAAATTGGGACGCACGTTTGACGACGTTATTAGTTAGCATGTTTGATAAATAATCGGTGTCTCTCTCTATCTGTTGTTTCTAGTATTTTACGACTGTGTGTAGGCAAGGAGACAGCAGCAGCAGCCGCATGATTTCTTCATTCTCCCCTGGGTTCTTTGCCACGATGACAAATGCCCTACAACTGCTGTATTTATAACACGTCATGGAGGTCAACGTATTGTCCTAAGCCGGTAAACAAGATATGGTTGTATGGCTACGTCTCGAAGAAAGTCACCGGAGACAAAGATAGATGAAGATATGAAGACATTTTCACTTCAGGATATAAAAAAAAAGTCAGATACGTGTTCACAGAAAAATTAACACTTCCATTATTACTGTGTTTCAATTTTGCTCAGGCGAGATTTTAAAAAAGCAGGAAGACGTGAGACGTGAGTCTTATTTTTGATTCGATGAAAGAAATACTAAATCGTAGCCCATCTCAATGGGTGTGGACGGTGGAAGGTGGTTTTTGTGAACCCTAAAATTTATGTCGTTCCTTGTCCTCAGCTCGTTAATAACTAACTGATTCGCCCTTTTAAAAAATTCTCGCATGTAGCTGTTTTTAGTACTCACTGTGACAGTTCCTGTAATTGTACCCTGCTGCCAGTCACACAGCAAGGTACTGAATTCACTGATGATGGGAGGGCTTCCACTTCATTACATTATTCTTTTAATAAATCTAACAGATTCAAGTAAACTAAACACATTCAGAGGCATCTAATTTTTAGTTAGTTGATAAAAACTAAAATAAGAAAATAAATAAAACACGAGAAGTTCCCTTCGTTTATTTGGACGAAAAAGCCGCTTAAAAGAGCTAACGTGAATATGCCGCGACCTGCCGATAAACATACACGGATCAAGTTACACGCCCGCTGTAAGACAATTATATCCGAGTACGGCCGGAACTGACTAAGCCCCTTTTCTTTCTAACGACCTTGACACCTCGTGACAGCTAAAAGAAAAGGATGAATTAAAATTAACAATATTTACCAAGCACTTCGGCCAAAAATAACGTGATAAAACTGGAACTAATAGTCGTCGCCAGCTTATAGTAGGTAAAGGAAATACTTAATGGCTACACTCATTTTTTATCAAAGAATTTTATATTCACGCGGCTGGAGCTGTGTGTCACAGCACCTTCGTAATATCAGCAACGTACTGTCATAACCGGGGACGTCGATCTACCGACCTCGACGCTCTTGCAAGGTACCACGCAGTCCACGTAACGACTCGCTGTTACGAACTGTTCTACCACTGCAACACCTGACTCACGTACGACCCGCCGTACGAGCCAGCAACCGGATCGACACACCCTTGGTTAACCACAACATGCCGTCATAACCGGGGATATCGATCTAACAACCTCGACCGACCTCAGCTGCCCGCGACCACTGTCCAGCTGTACCCAACGACTCGACCGACCCCAGCTTACCAACATCGAACATCTAGCCGAACTCAACGACTCAGCCGACCTCAGCTTACCAACATCCAGCTGAACTCAACGACTCGACCGACCTCAGCTTACCAGCATCAAACATCTAGCTGAACTCAACGACTCGACCGACCTCAGCTTACCAACGTCAAACATCTAGCTGAACTCAACGACTCGACCGACCTCAGCTTACCAACGTCAAACATCTAGCTGAACTCAACGACTCGACCGACCTCAGCTTACTAGCATCAAACAACCAGCTGTATCTCCACGACTCGACCTACACCAGCGACCCTCGTCGAACGCCCAGCTGCGAACATCTACAACGCCACTATACCAGCTACCAACATCACCCATCTAGCTGAAGACCACATACAACCGCCACGGACATTTACATATACGCTTGTAAATACGACAAGATAAATTGTCACTTGTTATTATTGTTACCTCGCCTTTGTTCCTTCATATTGCTTTGGCTGTTCTCATTCACAAAATTCATTTGCGGGGTCGACATACTTATCGGCTCCGCAACAAATAAATCATGGTTTGTCATTGCTGACTACTGATTATCTGGTCACCCTTAGTCAAAGCAATATCTTCTCTATTTCTATTCTGAACTGAGTTTTAGAGTAAAGATACTATTACATGTGTAATTTTTACATTCAGCTGATGAGACGGATACGTTATTAGCTAGAAAGGTAAAGGAGTCTATACATGGATGTTGAAAGTTATTTTAAGCAGCTGTCGGGGTCACCAATTTATAGCGGTTCGAGGAATTGTTAATTTCTCTAACACTATATTTTTTTAGGCAACACAACTGAATTACGAAACTTTTCTTTAACACAACAAAAAAAGTTTTTTATTTGCAGCTTTGAATATAATTTGCTTTTGCTCGTTTTTTATATATGTATGTATTTTTCATTGTTTGTATTTTGCTCTTTTGTGTTGTGAGATTCGTGGCTCTTTTCTTTTATTTCCCTTCTCTTACAATTTTATGGATCGAATATCAGGTACTCCATACCTGAAATTCTGGGGGCCAACCTATGTAGAGAAGAGGAAAATCTCGTATTTTGGTTTGGCGCTCAATTTATTTCAACACTTAATTTCACCCTATCAGGATGACTTATCCTATTCAGCCCGGACCTTAATTTCCGGCTAGCAAAACGGGTGAGCGGCCAAACCCAGTCTCTTTGGCTTGAGACGGCGACCAGAACAGACGTTCGTCTGGCCGTCCCTGCTTGGCGATGCTTTTTAGCATAGCAACACCAGCAACAGCAACATGGACACTCAACGAGGGAACCATCTAATTTATGAATTCTTTACGAGGAATCCCAGTTGAACATAAATTAGAAACATACAACATGCCTCGCACTGGCCCAACTTTGTGTCACCCCAAAAATTGGCTATGTTGATCCGAGCGTAACTCCGCTCTCGACACACTAGTTCCCATTTCACTTCTGGTCCACATTAATGGAGACAACGCAGACTCTCCTCCAAATACCAGATACAAAACTACACGGTGACTCTAAACACAATCCCTCACACGTCCGACAACACACGCTGCCATATCAACATCCCGTTACGCCATTTCGTCTCCAACACTAACAAGCCTAAACTCCACGAGTCTTGCAGCACCAAAAGCAAACCATATTCCATGCTGCAAATAAAAACTGTCTTTGTTGTGTGTTAAAGAAAAGTTTCGTAATTCATTTGTTTTGCCTAAAAAATATAGTGTTAAAGAAATTAACAATTTCCCTAAACGCTATAACCTGCACTGACTTTGTTTTGATGGCGTCATTTAACAGACTATGCAGGATTTACAATTAAAATGAATTTCAGTACTATAACAAATACATGATTCGAAAAACAAATTAAATGATTTAATTTTTCTCGAAAATGTTATTGTTTAATAGTACGGGACAGGCTCCAAAAATAAATTCTATTCATTTCCACAGAAATTACAACAGATACAAAGATCAGAATACCAAATAATATTTGTTTTGATTGAATAATATTCCGCAAGAAATGATAAGATTCTAGAATCTTTAATTTAGAAGACAAGTTACTTTTAAAAAAAGTTAAGGGTGTACTGATTTATGGGCGATATGGAATATTTATCATGAATACCTTTCAAAACATTCATGATAAATTCTTTTAGCCAAAAATCTTCCGATAGCATACATATTGAACTGTAAGAGTTTTTGAAAAGAAGAACTTTTTAAAAGATATGTTTAGAAGAAGTAAATAAGCTTGATGTGACAAGAATGTTGAAATGTGAAATCAAAATGTCGAAAATTACTACGTTTCAGAACGTTCGGGTATTTCCGTCTTGATTGGAAAGAGAGCTTTTTTATATCCCATATATATATATATATATATATATATGTGTGTGTGTGTGTGTGTGTGTGTGTGTGTGTGTGTATGTGTGTGTTTATTTGAGCAGTATTTCTTTATTAATGCATATATCATTGAAACATGTAGACATGTTTTGTCGACATATTTTTTGTATATGTACTTTCCAGTTGCCGGATAGATATAACAGTATATCCCCTATTGAGACGACTCCCTATGCATCTATCTGATACCAGTTCAATAGCACACCATCTAAAAAAATACATTCCTGCCTCAAAAAAAATTTTTCGGAAAATTCTTACCGAAAACACAACAATATCAAAACTAAAAAATGAAAAACAAAAATTACAAATTCTCTAGGCACTCCATATCATAATGAAACTACCCAAACTCAAAAGAATCAATGGACTTACATGTCTTTAGCTACTGCTGCTACTTATATAAACAAATAAAATGCTACCACAACACACCAGTATAAATCATAAACACTTACAAAGTAGTAATGTACATGCAAAAGGTCACATCACTTTTGCAATTTACACACCCCTGATGATGGCCCAAGGTTGGGCAGAAAGTACTAAGGTAACAATTAGTTATGGGAGTTTCATCAACCAATTCCCGTCAGACACCGTAAAATCAATTCGGCAAGTGGAAATGATAAACGAAAAATGTGTAGACAAAACATGTCTATATTGAAATATGCATTAATACACACACACACACACACATATATATATATATATATATATATATATATATAAACAGGTTAGATTTAATAAAATCGAATCCTTGTTGTTTTGGAGTTTTTTTCTATTTTCTTTCAAGAGTCATGATTTTTTCATGTTACAATTTTGAAATTTGTTGATAATTTCTTCAAAAGAGTTTTTTTTGTGTCATACGGAGTATATTCGTTTCTCGTCAGAACCATTATCAAGGTAATTTATTTGCTATTTTTTGATTAAACTTGTTTAGTATTTAAACTAAATTATCATTTCTGTTTTATTACTTAAGTGGGGTTTGTTTTTATCACCAAGGTGATGCTAAGTGGTAGTGGCAGTTTATTTTAAAATATTTCTACTACGTGAAGTAAAATAAATTTCTTCTATCTTTTGTAATATGGATTGTTCTGTTTTAAACATTTTAGAATATTATCACTAGTTTCGAAGTTAATTCTGTTAATAGTGGGTTGTCTAAATTTTATATATAAATTTTCGAGGATTTTTAATTTTTTGACATTATTGTCTTTGTGGAGTACATATAAATGTAGACATAAATACAAAGGTCACTAAATGAATCGCGGGGATTTTTTAAAAGCAAAATGATTTTTGTTTTTTCCATAATTGTAAACAACATTTCCGGTTTAAAGCAAAAATTATTTTTATCTCGCAAAAATATTTCTTTTGATGCGGTTCAAAACGCTGGAAAGTTAAACTGAGTATTTTAGGCTTGAACAGTGGTCAGTCATCAAATATTTGGTGGCAGAAAAGTACAAACAATGTGAAATTTATTGAAGAATGTGTGATGTATACGGAGAAGCATGTTTTAGTAAAAAAAATAAAAAAACCTTTACAAATTGGTTAAACATAGGTTTGCCTATACGAACCCAAGTCAAAAACAAAATCCATGGAGTTAAAACACACAAACTCTCCAGTAAGGACAAAGCAATTGTCTGTCAAGAATGTCATGTGGACAGTGTTCTAGGAGATAAGAGGATCCATTATTATGAAAATCCTTGAAAACAGTAGACAGAGCTTTCTATTCCCAACTCCTAACGTAAAATTTACCTATTTTTTGAATGACCCTCGTATATATCTGTAAACACACAGAAAGAATTTAGTAAGTTCTACGTTAGTCTGGCATTCAGGCATCGAATTGCTCACGGTAGCTGAATTTCCTGAGTGATCACCCATCACATCGTTGCTTAATTTAGGTGATCTGACAGGAACCAGTACTTTAAATGTGACTGACTGTGATTCAGTCACATATAAGTACACAGAATCATATAAGAATATATTTTTACACAAAAGTTCACATAAAAACACGCATGTTTAAGTAAATGCTCGTAATAACCTATATTAACATATAAATACACATATACATGCATATTAATATATAAACACACACATACACTCATATTAACATATAAACACATACATACACTCATACTAATATATAAACACACACGTACACACATATTAACATATAAACACACACGTACACACATATTAACATATAAACACACATACACACATATTAATATAAAAAACACGTACATACACACATATTAACATATAAACACACACATACACACATATTAATATATAAACACATACACGCATAGTAATATATATATATAAACAGATACATACACGCATTAATATATAAACACACATACACACATATTAATATATAAACACACACATATACACATATTAATATATAAATACACACATACAAGCATATTAATATGTAAACATACACATACACACATTAATATACAAACACAGACACAAACACATATCACTATATAAACACACACATACAAGCATCTTAATATATAAAAAATATTATGCTTAGCGTTACGGTTATCTTCATGGGAAATGGAATCTGCGACCCGAGTTCAAAATCTGGATAACCCTAAGTGCGTTTCATTTCACGCTAAAATTCTCGGAAAAGGCATGAACCCATCTGTTCTTCTCCCAGCTATGAGCAAATAGCAGAACAGTTTTTTTCAGGCTTGGTATGGCAACCAGTCTTGAAGAAAGAAAACCAACACTTCTGAATTCAAACCAACACTTCACCGTTTAACAAACTGACCTTGTTTGTGTCGAAAGCGTTGTTGATATAAAATACAAACATATATTTATGCGTATATGCACGCATACATCTATACAAGCATACACACACACACACACACACACACACACACACACACACACACACACACACACACACACACACACACACACACACACACATTTTTATCTATCTATCTATCTATCTACATAATTGTAATTTTTGTCAGTCTATTCAATGATGGTCTTTACTTAGGTCATAGCCTAACAAATGATGTACACAGGTGATCTTACACAGGTAAGGCTTATTTTTTTTCCTTAATGGCATATCAACCTTCGTGGTTTATTTGATACCAAAGCCATAGCTGGGAGATATGAGGTTCATGCCTTTCCCAAGGGTATTAGTCCAAAAGTGAAGGTAATAGTTTGACTCAACTGGAGTTTGAAGTCACTTACTACGATGTCACAATCCAGCACGTTAACTACTACGCCACGAGGAATTCTCTGGTGAGGACTTCTGTAGAATCAGCTACATGTCTTGGATAAACTGGGCTAAAGAGCCCAGTCTGTTCTGTAGCTGGTTAGCGAATGAGAAGAAGTGATGGATTGTATAGAACCAGCTACATATCTTGGATAAGCTGATAACAAAAGAATGGTGCCGTAATATGCAGCAAATTCTCCGAACAATATTCATTAGGTTTTGAATAAAAAGATTTTCCTTCTCCAGGACTTATTTCCTTACCAAGGGTAAAGAGCCCAGTCTGTCCTATTTACTCGTTGCTAGCAAGTGAACGAGAAGAAGTGATGGATTGTGTAGAACCAGCTACATACCTTGGATAAGCTGATAACAAAAGAATGGTGCCATAATATGCAGCAAATTCTCCGAACAATATCAATTAGGTTTTAAATAAAAAGATTTTCCTTCTCCGGGACTTATTTCCTTACCAAGGGTAAAGAGCCCAGTCTGTCCTATTTACTCGTTGCTGGCAAGTGAAGGAGAAGAAGAAATGGATTCATGCCTTTCCCTTGGACATTATCTCAAAGCATAGTGCAAACAACCTCGTCTAGGTTTTGAACACGGCTCCTCAAGTCCAATAGGAGGCGTACTCAGCATAACGGTTATCGCCGTAGGACATATATACAGATACATGCATACGCACAAATATGCATACATATTCGTACGTGCCCATGTACACACGTAGCTATATACTGTCTTTGAGAAAAGAGTGAAGCAAATGAAAGAAGAAGGAAAAAAGAAAAATACACACATATCTTTTCCTTCCTTCTTCTCTGACAAATCTTAAAGTTAATAAACATTCGAGTGTGGGTGGGGGGTGCTCATTCATCATTGGTTCTAGAGTCGTTTCTTTTTTTCTAACTGAGAAAATATATGCTCACCGAATTGTCTAGCAAATATTAATGTCTGCATTATTTTTCAGGAGTAATTTATTTCCGTGCGGTATAAGTTTATTTGTGGGCTGGCTGGCTACTTTGTTTAGGCACGCAGCCTGGTGAGAAAATTGGGTACTAAGAAAAGATAACTGGCAAGCATTAATTTTCTCCAGAAATGAAACGAATTTCCAGAACTAACATAATAGCATTTAACTCTAGGAACTTCAGCAACACAAAATATCGTTACCATATAGCAATGGTTAGCACGCTTGTCTCGCAAATCATACACGCATCACTAATGTGACCACGCGTTTACAATAGCAAAGTCTAAGAAATATCAACTCTTTGACTAGATACGCCCCGAAAGTAATGCCTCCTATTTGTTTTTCCTCCAAACTATAACTGACACAGAAAACTCAATAACACTGTTGGATAGAGCAAGTTTTTAGCAACAAAAGACTATTATATCCACAACATTAAAAAGATCTGTTTTAAAAGTTATTAAATAGGAATACTTAAGCATCGAAAAATATAATTATGGTTTTAACCAGAGTGAGAAATAAATTAAATTTCGGCATTAAATAATCCATAAGGAGTTGAAATGCGGTTAAACCAAACCAAAATATGTTGGACAGAAAGTAGAGTCTTGGGGAACTCCTGAATTAATACCATGGACCTCAGAGGACTGGCAACTGACTCCAACAGTAATGGATCTACTCGTAAGAAGGGGCTTCGTGATGTAGTAAATACTTCCAGTTATATCATAACTGGAGAGCTTCGGAAATCCTTTGTGCCATATCTAACCAAACAACAGCTCGAACCCTACCACTGCTATCACTCTTGACTTGTGTACAGTCTAATTGGCATATATATATATATATCGTTACTGACATGCCACTATTTTTGACTGTGTGAGTAACGAAGCATCTTATGGAGGTACCCGTGGTATAATGGTTATCGTCATAGGAAATGGACACGGTGATACGAGTTCAAATCCTGGACGAGACCGATTGCATTTCACATAGCACTAATATCCCTGGGAAAGGTATGAATCCAATTATTCTCCCTCCAGCTATGGGTAAATAGTAGGGCAGACAGGGTTCTTCAGCCTTGGTGAGGCAACTAGTCAAGGAGAAGGAAAACTCTGAATTCAAACTTGTTTAACTCCGCTTAAAAATTTACCTTGTATCATATCCTGCCCGAGCGGAGGGGTTGGTAAATATGGTGAGTAACGAAGCATCTGGGCAAACTGTACCTTTATGACTTTTATTTCATATACCCAGTTTGTGGTAACAATAAAAAAAAAGTAAAAATAATTACCTACATTGTCAGTCTTGACGGAGACCAATCAGTGTCTACCTCTATAAAGCCACATCACTTTTTAATGCAATGGTTAGCAAGCTTGTTGTGAGTTCAATCCTCACTAGATACCTATACCTCTGCCATTGCGTCAAATCTAAGCTGTGCTTATTTCATTTTTGTGCGTCTTGTATATCGTAACAGTGTACAAGACTGGTAGAGTATTATTAGTGAGTTAGATTCTCACTAAGTGCCTTATCTGATTTTGTGCCTAACTAATCTTGGTAAATTATTTTTGGTTTACGATCAAGTCACGTTGAGCAGCGTCTATTTCTGTCAGATAACCAAAATTAAGCAACGATGTGCCCGTTCAGTAATTAGATGGGTAACCACTTAGTAATAGCAGGTACTGTAAACGACCTAAAGCCTGTATGCTAGACAAAGCAAATCTTAGTAAATGCCAATCACACTGAAAGCATCGGTTTCCGACTGATTACTGAAGTTGGGCAGCGATGAGCCTGGTCAGATTTAAGATGAATGACTAATCCGAAATAGAAACCTGAATTTTGTCTGCCAGACTAAGCAAAGTTTTTTAAATCAAAACTTAGTAAAAGCTTTAAAATTAGCAGACTGAGATGATGTTCACATTTTTTTTAGCTGTAAATAAACTAATAATAGATAAGACGCAAAACATTTTCATTTAACAGCTGAATATTTTGGCTTCACAAAATATTCCTTAAAGAAGCAAAATAAAATGATTTAAACTGGTGTTATACTTTTTTATTAGCCATACCGAGGTAACTATCATAGAACCATCCAATATCGAAGAAAAAATCTTAGGGAAGTTACTGACAAAAAATTAGAATTAATACTTCGTTGTCTTTAATTGGAATCATTTTGAGACGAGGCTTCTTAATCTGAGGATTATTATTTTATTTTATTTCATTTTATTTTATTTTTGTTACAAGACTCGGCATTCCTATCCAAGGTCGCGGTAAATCATCTGAAGAAGGCCAAAGGTGAAATTTGGCCGAAACGTAGTGAAAGAAGAAACAACACAAAAACTACCAAGATGAGGACAAAAGGTCCGCAATAAATAAATAAAAAATTAATACTTCGTTGTCCATCCTCGAGGTCTAATGACAGTAATGGATTACACTAATTTAAAGCAATATTCTTAAACAAAATAAAAGATTAAATAAAAAATGTTTTGCGTCTTTCATGTTATTAGTTTATTTACTGCTAAATAAAAACACTAACTTTATGAACATCTTCTAAATGTGCTTATTTCATAATTTTTGTCTGGAGTTGTAACAACAGCAACTACTGATACTTGTTATTTGTCTTTCTTTGTTTATAGTATGTCATCAGCTCTGACACACGCTTGTATTGGCTGCTACAGTGTACGTAATAGTAGTATACATTTGGTTTGGTTCTATTCCATTTTCTCGTATTGATCGTTCCATCTAGACGTGGCTGTCCTACCCATAATGCACTGGTTTATGTTGATTTGTTGACTGAATCAACGCGGCTTTAACGAAGGTGAACGAAGGCAGCCATTGCCCATTCATATATTAAAATATGACAGTCTAATGTATAATAAACTCCAGAGGCGTCAGAATGATGTTTTTGCTGAGATATATTCAAAACTAACGCTTTCATTTTCTTCCTTCTTTTTTTTGTTATTATTAATTTTCTTTTCTGTGTGTTGGTCCTGCTTGTCTCCAATTGTTTCTTTCTAGCAAATAAGAATACTTTGTGATAAATGTTTTGTCTTGTGGCATTTTTGTCGCAAACAAAGCGCCAAGTTTGTCTTCTTTTTTCTTTTCTTATTTTTTTAATTTATCTCTCTCAGGGTAGAAATGGAAATATCTCTCTCGTAGGTTTTCATAGCATTCACTGATTTCTGTAGCAAAAGTAAAGGGCACTCAGTGGAGATTAAATTCACCAAATAATATGCGTTTACTGTCAAGTAGTTCTGTTGGCGAGGCTTAGAATACGCTGACTGGAGAGGTAAGACCTCTCCAAGAAGGGTGTCATGGATATGACACTAAACTATATCCAGTGGTGAAGCTCTAGTTTTGGTGATGTGGAGAGTGTGGAGAACTCTTCTTTGCCATTACTCCCAGGTTCACTTTGCTCTGAGTTATGTTATGTTAGGTCAAATAGATCTGTTTAAAAATTATTCCTATTCGATAGGACTGGGTACAAAAGAAAATTTCTTAAGAAACAACTGCACAAAAAATGTAAATATAAACGTAAAATGAACATGATTCTCGAACCTTTAGGTTAAGCATTAAATGATCCTAGACAGGTTGATATGCCATAAAAATCAATCACTTAATCAGCCAAACCTATCATGAGCAGGATGAGACACACGGTTATTTTTAAGTGGCCTAGTGTTCGCCAATGGCCCGGGAGATCGGCGTTCAATCCCAGGTCGAGTCATACCAAAGACTCAGAAATGGCACTTGGTCCTACCTTGCTTAATAACATTATAAGGTATGTATCAAGGTTAAAGTGGAGAAACTCAAGGAAAGGAGTAGCATCCTCCCCTCCACCTCGGTGCTGTAGCAATTGAAAGTGGAACTTTCGGGTCACCGTCGACTTCGGTCCCCAAATTTACTTTACAGTTGCTTTGAATTCAGATTTTTCCTTCTTCTAAACTGGTTGCCTTACCAAGGCTAAAGAACACAGTCTGCCCTACTATTTGCCAATAGCTGGGCGGGGTCGGATGAGAAGAAATGGATACATATCTTTCCCCAGAGCATTAGCGTGAAGTGAACGCAAACAGCCTCCTCCAGGTTTTGAACTCGGGTAGTCGAGTACATTTCCAATAGTGATAACCGTTAATCTAAGTGCGCCTCCAATGATAGGAAATATTTTATTGCTCAATAACAAGTGCAGGGCTGGTTATCGGGAAGTGAACACGCTGATCATCTTGCAGGATAAGCAACCATTTTATTAAATACGGAACCTTTTTTTGTGCATTTTCCTGGATTTAAAAAAAAAATTGTTGTAAAGGTTGAATCTGAGTCCCTTTTGATGTAATATTACGGACGGGCGCTGTCGTTGAGAACGCGCGAGCACATCGGCTGTAATCAATCAGTGAAAATGTAACGAACCTAGCGCGTGCGGGCAGAATTAGCTGCAGAGTTCAGGTGTAATTTTAATATGACCTTTCACGTGTTTCACAATCGTTTTCACTAGTGTCAGCGAACATTCTGGAACCTTTGAATTGTTCCAAAAAAATCACGAGATTTTAGGGAGTTAAAGGCAGGTTTCTAAACAGGTGCGTCAGAGGTTCAGGAGACCCCGACTCGTGTATATCCAGCCTGCCACGATACGACTGACAGGAACGTATCAACAAGCCGGCGACCACGACACCGCCATCGCCAACAAGAAGAAGAGAGTGGAAGAACGCTATGAAACGAACTTTTCTTGCGGCAACCCACCGTAGTCCAAGTGAATAAAAACGACTACTATTTTTCTTCCTTAAATTTCGAGTTTGAGTGTTTCTTTTTCTGCTGACTCCTTTCTTTCAGACACAACATTTTGGTCCTATGTTACATTGATAAAGGTATAGAGTTATATTTCGCATTAGAACTCCGTCATTTGTCTTGTTTTCAAGTCATCCGCTAACAAGTTTTAGCGTATAAACATGAGAGTTCAGGCGTGACTTAAGAGACAATAATGAAATCAAGAAATGTAAATTTTATTCTTAACAAGAGACAATTTCATGGCACCCATCATAAAGTATAAAATTATATTTTTTAGATTGTATAAAGAATGTCTGTGTCTGAGGCTGGCTGACCCAACAATTTGGAGACTGTTGATTCTTTTTGTAGAAAACTGATTTAACTAAACTGACACCAACATTTGGGGTAAGTAAATTCTTCTGTTTGACATTTTATCCATAAATCTATTGCCATTACTCCCCAGATCCACTCTGAATCAGTGCTGTAGTTGCTATTGGGATAGTTTCTACACGTCAAATAGATCCGTTGGAAAATTACTAGAATTGGATAAGAATACTTGAAACCGTATAACCGTGTGCACCAAATGAAGATCGTTAAGCTTGAATAGTCTTTTGAAGCTATATAATTGTGCACAAATTATTTGTATTTAATAGGAATACTTGGAATCAAATATTTGTAAACTATTTGTATCCGATAGGTTTGATTTGATTTCTTTGTTTTATAGCATATCAACCTTCCTGGGTAATTTAATACCAAATCAATCGTTTTAGAAGGACAGTCGTAATACTATTTAAATCCGTAGCTAGTTGGAGGGAGTAATGGGGTTTATGCCTTTTCCCAAGGATATTCGTCCGAAAGTGAACGTAATAGCACGACAGGTGTTCGAACTCATTTACTACGATGTTGCAGTCCAGCATGTTATCCATTACGCCACGTGCTCAGTTGGCTAGGGGTGTAGAATATACCAACTGCTTCTCTTCAGAGAAGTAAGGCCCATGTCCCTCCAACGGGTGTCGTGGATATGATGCTAAACAATTTGATGGTGAGGTTCCAGTATTGCTGGAGCTTTGGGGAATGCGGAGTACCTCTAGTCTCTAGAACTCTTCTCAGTATTCGGTTTGGCCCAGTCGGCTGGGGCTGTAGAATACACCGACTGCTTCTCTGCTGAAGGGTAAGACTCCCCCAACGAGTTTCGTGGATATGACACCAAACAATCTGATGGTGAAGTTCAAGTAACGCTGGAGCTTTGAGGAATGGGGAGTACTTCTTCATGGCCATCGCTCCAAGGTCCGTTCTAGCCAGGAGTGGTTTCACCTGATAGGGTCCTATTTATTGGTCCAATAGAACTAAACTGTGTACTAATGCTAAACTGAATTATTTGAAATCGAAAAGTTTTTGACATTCAAATTGTGTGTAAACAAAAAATGTACTTATACTAAACTGAATTGTTTGAATTAGAACTGTTTATATGTATTAAAATGGATAAAGCACTAATAAACTACAATGCTTGATGTGCCAGGAAACCAAACCAAACCAAACCAAACCATTAAGCCACGGTGACGCCCCCTTGTATCAGATAATAGTTCTTGATACCATATACCCAAGCAAAAAAAATCATTATTTTAGACTAGTATGAAGTGCAATTTTAAAAAAAGTAATTGTTGCGGAAAATTGAAAATACAGTAATACTTATAATCAAACATTTACATATTAGTCAATTTTCGGAATTAAATAACCCATAGGGAGTTGATATGCCATTAAACAAATAAACCAAACTAAACGGATGACTGAATTATTTTCAGTCCTGCTTAGTTATCTATTAAAAAGTCTTTGAGCTTCTGAAAAATGGCAGAAAAGAGAGAATGATGGTGGTGGTGATTCAAGAAGGTTTGCTGCTACTCGATGCCTTTCGACAACCACGTGACACTCGCTGTGAACAAATATATACACTAAAATTTTAAATAAATGAAATATAATTTTCGGCTGTTTAATTACTTCTAATTTATTTAATTTATTCGGTTGGACGTATATACGAGATCGGAAAGTATCAAGACTGAATCTGTATTTACCAAAACCTGAAATGAACGATGAATGAAGCATTAATTTCCTCAAAATACTCCGACAATCAAAGTATTCACAACATTTATTCCAATGCATTTCACATAAGTTAAAGGACATCTTAAATTCCTCTCTTGTGTGAAGCAGCCTCTTCCCATACCTGTTAATATTCTCCACATCCACAAATATTTATCGAAGGAGGCTCTTTTGCGTCGTGAATAACGTGATGGCCTGTGACATCGTAAGATACGTTCGAACTTCAGTCACGCTATAATGTTCACTCATACCCTTGGGAAGGGTATGGACCCCCTTATCTCACCCAGCTATGGGTGAGATAAGGGGGTGAATAAGGGTGAATAGTACCACAACTGTTCTTCTCCAAGGAGAGCGTTGACATTGAATAACCCACGAAGGGTCGATATATCGCGAGACAAAAAAACTGAACCAAATCAAATCTTAATCCTGAGGTGATTTTTCGTGTATGTAGGCTTGTACAATACTGTGTTTCATCAAAATCATCTTATTAAAATTGTATCAAAACTGGCATATCTAGACACGCATATATTGAATTTAAAAAATTTAATATCTTATATATACACATACATATATATATATATATATATATATATATATATATATATATATATATATATATATTCAGACGTCTTCATATTGAATTGTATGAACCCTCAGTCCCCAAGCTCTTGGTTAAATAGTACCACAATAGTTTTTACCCACGATGGTTGATATGACATTCAAAACAAAGAAGAAGAAGAAGAAGAAGAAGAAGAAGAAGAAGAAGAAGAAGAAGAAGAAGAAGGTTGGTTAGTTGGTTATGGTATATCAACCTTTGTGGGTTATTTAACGCCAAATTCATTTTTATTCAAATTGTTCCATTTCAAACAATTCACTTTTGCATGAGTGCACATTTTATTTGTCAAAAACTTTTCTATTTCAAGCTAATCAGTTTATTCAAACAGTTCTAATTCAGTTAATTCAGTTTAGTATAAGTACAAATTTTGTTTACACAGTTACATCTTAAAGCACTTTGATATTAAACAATTCAGTTTAGTGTAAGTACAGTTTCAAGGTAAAAAACAGTTCTATTTCAAACAATTCAGTTTACTCAAACAGTTGTAATTCAAACAATTCAGTTTAGCATAAGTATGCAGTTAGTTCTATTTAATCCATATATAGGGCCTTTTAAGGTGCTACTAATCCGGGCCAAAGTGGACCTGGGAGCAATGGCAATGAAGGAGTGCTCCGCATTCTCCAAAGCGCCAGCATCACTGGAACATCACTATCAGATTGTTTAGGGGTATATCCAGGACACTCACTGGGGGGTCTTACCCCTCTATAGAAGTGCTCTCAGTGTATTCTACAGCCTCTGCCGACTGGACAAAGAAGATGATGTTAAATTTTAATAAAAAGATAATGCTTCAATCTCGGTATTTTTTGTTAACACAATCCGTATATCAAAGAATTCTCGAGGATTATTTGTATTTTATTTGGCAATTCAAAGGAGGAATTTCAAGGGTTTAGCGACTATTTACGAAAACTAATTTTGAAGACGAAAATCAACGTTGCAACTATTGCCACAAAATAAAGACGGTTTCGTTTAATTGGTTTTAAGTAACGTTAGCCTTGTCGGGTTATTAAATGTTGACGTCAGTCATCTATTTTCTTTTTTAAGTGTTTAGATAATTTTAAGCATACAATTATTATAATCATTTATAAACAGTCATAGTTTCAAATATTTATTTTTAATGCAAATTCGTTGCACAGTTATATGGTTTCAAGTATTCCTATCTAAGACAAAAAATTGCAATTACACCGATTCAAGTATTCATATATAATGTGAATAATAATCATATGATTTCAAGTATTTTAAGCAATTATATGGTTTCAAGGAACTTATGATAATAATCATTTGATAAATTATAAGTCCAAGTAACTAATAACACAAATAATTTTTCACACAATTTTATGGTTTCAAGTATTTCTATCAAATGCAAATAAATTGTACGCAATTATACAGTTTCAAGAAAATGATAATCTTAGTAAACAATTATAGCTTCAAGTAACGATAAATACAAATAATTTGCACAGTTATATAGTATCAGGAAAGTTGATAGCCTTAGTCGAGAGTGACTTGAAGGCTCCCTTTTTAATAGCTATCACACCGAAGTGTAGGAGAGGGCGCTACTCCATTACCTGGATTGCTCCACTTTACTTTTGATCCTTACCTTATAGTGCTGAGTGTTAAGCTAGGTGGTATCAAGTACCAATTTTTGAGTTTTTGGTATGACTCGATCTGGGATCGAACCCCGGCCTCAAGGACCATTGGTGAACACTCGAAAGAGAGCCTTCGGGTCACTCTCGACTAAGGTCGCCAACTTATTTATGTAGTATCAAGTATCCCTATCTAATACGAATAATTTTTAAAGAGATTTATTTGATCCATAGATAGGACCCCTACAGATACTATCACTCTGGATTAGAGTGAACCTGGGAGTGATGGCAAATGAATCAGTACTCCACTCTTCACAGCTCTCCAGAACTGGAGCTTCACCACCTGACGCACTTTAGTGTCATATCCAGGAAACCTTTTTTTTTTTTTGGAGTATTCCAGTGCAGATGATGACATACTCTAATCCTCGCCAACAAGGCTTGGCAATAAAGATATAACTCTTCGCTCCTTAGTGCTCCAGAATTGGAGCTTTACCACCGGCTGAATGCAATTACTTTCTAGCTAAGGTTAAGTTGGGTTATTTGGTTTAATGGTATATCAACAATTGATGGTTATTAAAAGCCACATCTTGTTTATACAAATACATGATTTTTAAAGGAATAGTTTGTAAGAACCATAATTTTAAAAACAAGTTAGACCTTATTTGTTTGCACACAGTTAAATGGTTTCAAGTAACGTAAAATGATTCGATAGTAAGGAGCCTAACAAGCATTGCCACTCCGGGTCAGTGTAGACTTGGGAATAATGGCAATGAAAGGGTACTCCACATTCACTGAAGCTCCCGGTCTAGAGCTTCACCTTCTTGTGAAGGGAACTTAGTTTTCTTCTATGATCTAACTCTCTCAATGATTTACTAGTAACGAAGATTTAGAGTAAAATCGTTTTTACGGATCTTAAATAAGTATGAGAGTACCAGTTTGGAGAAGAGAAGAAAGGCCAGTTTTTTTTTATTAAGAGCAGAGGTCTGCTTTAGATGAAATCAATAAACATAACCAAAAGAAAATAAGTAATAAATAGATTTCATTATTTTTTTTCTGAGAGCCGCTTCTTATTTTATAAGCCTAGTTATCACCTAAAAAGACATGAATGCACTCAACATCGACATCGAGTCCTGAGAGAACCTTGCTGCTGGCCATGCACGTTGGGAAAGTACCCTAGGCCAACGACTCAACGCCTTTAAACAAAATTTGATGACCATAGATGTGACCTTTGCAACAGAAGATGAAAGTCTTGTATTGGTCTCTTCAATCCAAAGCTTTACTGGTCTAAATTAAGATATACATCTACCAAGGTCAGCTTTGAAATATTAAAGCCTAAGAAGTTACCTTCATCAATGACGTACTTGATAATACTGTTATCGTAAGAAATTGACTCGACGAGTCAGGTTCAAATCGTGGACGAGGCTGTTTTCGTTTCACTTTGTGTTGATAACCTTAGGAAATGCAGGAATTCTGCTTCTCTCTTCCAGCTATGGGTAAGTAGTGAGCCAGGCTGGGTTCTTTAACCTTTTCTAGCAAGTAAACTCAAATGCTGCTGTTCAAAGCAGGTATTCTATGTGGAGGATTGACAGAGCATATAAGTCATGAGTATCTAATATTTCCAAAGCTTATCGTAATCTGGAACAAGGATCGAACTCGCTGTAATATTATTGGTCTACAAAATTTCTGAAGGAAATGAAATCTGTGAATCGTATTCGAATCCTAGACAAAGCTGTTTTCCTTTCACTTCACGCTAAAATCCTTGAGAAAGGCATGAACCCATATCTTTTTGCTCCAGCTATGGGTATATAGCAAAACAAACCGACTTCGTTAGTCTCGGTACAGAAGATAAATTCTGAATTCAAATCAGCTGTACCCTGCTTAAAAAAAAAACCTTATGTCATATCCTGCACATTATGTTTGGAAGGGGTAAATACATAGATGAACGGATTATTGCTGTATTGACTCGAAACTTCTGCTTGTTTACAGGTTAGAGATAATCTCAATAAAAAGAAGAAAACACGAGAAGAAAGTGAGGAGACAATAAGTTAAAAGGAAAGAAAAATTGAATAAGAGAATAATTCAAAGATTGGAAAGCATTGAGGCTTATAAAGTTATAGTGAGAAAAAAGAAAGAAAGAAAAAAATCAATGAATAAGTAATGTAGTCTACTGAGTTATCACCCATGAAAAAAATGACAGTGATATTTGAATTTCTATAAGATTAATTTGAAAAGAAACTAAACAATATATTTACATATATTAAGATATTTTAAAATTTTGGGTCGAGTAATATATTGTGTTACCATAACAAAATTATTTCTCCCAGGTTGCTTTACCGATATATATATATATATATATATATATATATATATGATTATGTATATATATATGTATGATTATATATATATATATATATATATATATATGTTTGATAAGATAAAATAGCAATAAAAGAGGATAAAAACGATCCTCTGGTGAGTTAGTATTAAACACGTCTGTATTTGTTCGTGTCAACTGAACAAATATGTACTTTTTTTGAGTAAAGTGACTATTACGTGGTAGACACAGTAAGTCACGTGGCTTAATCAGGCGCCACATTACAAAGTAAATATTTACTTTCATGGCGGCATTTAGCTATCAAATAACCACAACGCTTCTTTCCGGAACGAATGAGACACAAATAGCCCAAAACAGTGTACATCTGGGAATATAACGAAAAGCAAGGGAAGGAACCAGAGGCAAAATGGTTTATTCTAAAAAGAGTGTATGCTTGCAATGAGGGTGCCAGGAATTTTTAATTACGCTAAGAAGAAAAATGATAAGTTTTCTAGATTCGACTAATAGTAAAAGATCGGAGTTGGTTGTTAAATGCCTCCACGAAAGCAAATATTTGCTTTGTAATTTTTCATCTGATTGAGCCACGTGATTCAGTATATCATTTCCGTAACAGTCTCATCATTTACAAAAAGAGAAAATATTCATTCACTTGAATCTAACAAATTCAGACATGCAGAATACCAGCTTGCCTGACGATCGATAACGTGAAACTCTGAGTCATGCGCTTTTATCCTATTTTCGTATTACTGTATTTCATACTAGAAATGTATAGTGCTGTTGCTCTGCACTTTTATGAATACATAATTGTTTGAGAATTAATTTTTATTTATTGCGGACTTTTTGTCCTCATCTTGGTAGTTTTTGTGTTGTTTCTTCTTTTCACTACGTTTCGGCCAAATTTAACCTCTGGCCTTCTTCAGGTGATTTACCGCGACCTCGGATAGGAATGATGAGTCTTGTAACCGTATCCCCAGTAATTATTGCCTTCCATAGTTGTTGACTATCGCACCACGTTTTTGACCAAGTAAACCTCTGGCCGGCTTGGGTAGGATTTGAAACCGCTATCTTCAGACAATGCTCACCTGGAACCGTAGAGACTCAACGCCTCTATCCGCTGCCTCATCTCAAAATGATTCCAATTAAAAGACAATTACACATAACTGTGTGCTGCGTGTTCGTATATATATATATATATATATATATATGCCATCCACAGACAAACTGTTTCGTTGTATCACAACTCTTCTGTGTGGTTAGACACGCGAGATGCTCCAAGCTGGGATCGAAACACAGCTGAATTTACGCCAGTCGGATATCTTACCGCAGCGCATTGTGTTTTATATATAAGTAAAGGCTAAAGTGTATAAGTGTTAAGAGTGTTCATATAATCAATTTATGTCCTTGTCAGTATCTCTGCAAACTGCAAAAAACATTCGCTTCTTTGCACAAGACAAAGTTCCGGATTTAGTAAGCTAAACTAAGAATACTGAAGAAAAAAAAAAAAACGTGGTAAGTATAATATTAGTAATAACTGTAAATATCATAGAATGTGTCCACGCGACTCTTTTTAGAGGAACGGAGAGATACACTTTGAGACGAGTGACGTTCTAATGCTATTTCTATTAATTCTACGAGCTGATGTAAAAATTTTAGTACAATTGTCTGCTTTTCGAAGAAAACAACATGAATAATAAGCCTTTAAATAAAATACTTCTCGCTGACTGAAGTCAAAACCCGTTACATTTGCTAAAAACAAAAGCATTAGGGTAAAACTGGTATATATTATTTTTACTTCAACGTGAGTTTTTCACAACAATATTAATTGGTGGTTTTTCACAGAAGTCTAAGAGACAGCAAGTTTGCATAGATGTCCAGTTTCCAGTCTCTTTTCCATGTCTTTGGGGATTGTTCCAAAGCCACCAAATAGAATGGTATCACCATTAACTTCATGTTCCATAGCTTTTTCAGCTCTCTGGCAAAATCGTAGAATTTGTTAATCTTTTCATTTTTTTTCATTTTTAATCTATGGTCCACTGGAACGGCCAAATCCACTTCACGGCAAGTTCTTTTCGTCTTGTTGATTAATACTAACTTGGTCAGTCTTTGTTTGAGAAATGTTGATCTGTTTGTATCTCCATATCCTAGAGAAGTTTATGCGTTTCATTTTCTAGGACAGAGTCTGGTTTGTATACATACCATTTGCTAGTATGATCAAATTTTGATCTTTTGAACAACTCCAAGTGGATCACCTTTCCTACCCAGTCGTGTCTAGTCTTGTAATCCTTTTGTAACCGATATCTGCATTGGCTTATGTGATGAACAATTTCATCACTGTCACTAGATAACCCACACTTGCTATTCTCCTGTGTATTATCAATTTGGACATTATTTTGTGCTGCTATTAAAAAAAAGATTAAATTTTTCTTTTACGGTTTCACTTTCTTAGTTATGCCCAGATCATTTCCTGCTTGATATCGCCAGTTTGTCGCTTGAAGTATCCATACAGTTGTTCTCTTTCTTATTTTGTTTCTAGAATATGGCAGCAGATATATGTCTTTCTTTGTTCTTTTTTTTTTGGTGGGGAAGTATTCGATTCCTTAAATTGCTGCATCTACGCATTTGATATATTTGGTCTTTATGACATTATTTTGTGTTGCTATTAAAAGAGATTCAGTTTCTCTTTTGAGGTTTCCCCTTCTTAGCCATATTCAGGTCATTTCATGTGCAATTTCCTTAGTTTGTCTCTTGAAGTATCCATACAGTTGTTTTCTTCCCATTTATGTATAGTTATTGTTGTTCTGTTGATTTTCATGTTGTCGGTGGTGTTTTTTGGTCGCTGTAATTAGTCTTTATTTGCTTTAAAGCTTTTGATTTTAGTTTTTCTGTTTGTCTTAAAGTTGTTTCTGATGATATTGCTGTTACTGTTTGCTCTCAGGCATGAGCACATGTGTTTGTACGTTGTACCCTGTCATCACCTCAGATGAAAGATAGACCAAGAAAGGGAATATACAAAACGTTTGAAAGAAAAATTAAGCAAACTTAACAAAAGAAATAAATTAAGAAAAGAAATAGGAGAGAGAAAGAGAGAGAGAGAGAGAGAGAGAGAGAGAGAGAGAGATTGTGTGTGTGTGTGTGTGTGTGTGTGTGTGTGTGTGTGTGTGTGTGTGACCGACCACGCTGTATATCAGTCGCTTATCATCTACTTCAATAGAATGGATGGGAGGAAGAAAGAAAGAAAAGAGATAGAAAAATAGATAAAGTAATACATAACACATCACTCAATAATTCCCGGCCCTGACATATAGATGGCACCACTGATAAAATATCCATATAATTTTCATAAAGTAATATTCTTCAAATTGCACGTGTGAAAATTTGAGCCCAATCGGATTATTAGTTTACAAATTACAGCTGTTTAAGTGAAGCTACTATTGCAAATTTAAAAAAAAATGGAAAAATCTGAATTTCGTATATTGATAAAACATTGCTTTCTGATGGGAAAAATACTGTTCAAGCAAAGCAATGACTTGATAAGTGTTCTTCGGACCCTGCTCCATCGGAAACAACGGTTAAGAGGTGGTTGCTAACTTTAAACGCGGTCGTACTGACACAAATGATGCTAAACGCTCAAGTCACCCAAATTCGGTAGTTGTCCCGGAAAACATAAAAAACTCCACAAATTTGTTTTGGCCGATCGTAAATTGAAGTTGTGTGAGATAGCAGAGGAGTGGAAGATATCAGAAGGCAGTATATTCACCATTTTGCATGAACATTTGTCAATGAGAAAGCTGTATTCAAAGTGGGTGCTGCGTTTACTCACCGTCGATCAAAAACAAGAACGTGTCAACAATTCAGAGCGTTGTTTGCAACGCAACGAAAAGGAGTTTTTGCGTAAATATGGATCCACCACTTCACTCCGGAGACAAATCGGCAGTCAGCTGAGGGGACAGTAGTTGGTGAAAGCCGTCCAAAGTGACAAAAGATGTAAACATCAGTGGGCAAAGTTTTGGCCTCCGTATTTTGGGATGCGCAAGAAAGGAAGAACCATCAATAGCGAATATTATATAATATTATTAGCGCGTTTGAAGAAAGAAATCACCAAAAAACGGCCACAAATGAAAAAGAAAAATGTGCTTTTTCACCAAGACAATGCACCGTGTCAATCGCAACAATGGCAAAACTACATGAATTGCACCTCGAATTGCCTTCGCACCCACTTATTCTCCAGATCTGGCTCCCAGCAACTATTAGCTATTTGCAGACCTCAAAAAGTATTCCAAGGAAAGAAATTTGGCTCCAATGAAGAAGTTATATCGAAAACTGAGGTGTATTTTGAGGCCAAAGACAAATCGTACAACAAAAAAGGCATCAAATCGTTAGAGAAGCGTTGGAATCAATATATCACCCTTGAAGTAGATTATGTAGATGAATAAAGTAGAATTTTGCCTAAAAGTTGTGTTTTTATTTGTTAGACCTGGGACTTATTGGGTGATGTATTTACAGAGAGAGAGAGAGAGAGAGAGAGAGAGAGAGAGAGAGAGAGAGATACACGCACAAAAACCAGAATATGCCTTTAAAAATTCTTTAGTTCATTCAATCTAAGCTAAGACACAAAAGAAAAAAAGAATCATTGCTGGATTTTGCTGTCTCACCAGATCTCAGTAAAAAAAATTTTAACAATGGTAATTATTTGGACCATGATAGAACGGAAGATAAAGCTGAGGATCGTACTCATCAGCGTCAGTAGACTTGAAAGAATCTCTTAGTATTTTGCGATTTTTCTGGAGAAAAAAGTTATAGGAAGAATCAAAACAGTCCAAACAATAGCATTTTATAGTCGGCTGAAATACTGAGGAGAATGCTGCCCTAGTGGAGCCAACCGTTACTGAATCACCAGTTTCGATAAGTGTAAAACATTGTGTGTAACAACGACAACAACAACCTTTAGATACAAATAAACCACCCAATCCAGGTGTTGATTTTAATTGAGAAGAAGAAAAAAAACTTGACTCCCCAACAAAACACTGAGTGTAAATAAAAGAAAGCGAAAAGTTCGATAAATATCTGGGCCTTGCAAGAAAGCTGAAATCGCTGTGGAACATGAAGGTGATGGTGACACAAATAATAGTTTGTTGCCCTTAGAGCGGTCCCCAATACCAGGAAAAGAGACTGGGGGAACTATTGCTTGGTAATAAATAATACCTAATAATATCCGTTTTGATTGTGTTTATTCTCCATTATAGATAATAAAATCTTGATATCTATGGTTTAGAAAAAATCAAGAAGAAAAAGAAATTGGCAGTGGTGAACTTCTTTATGGGTGATAAAGCAGATTTATATTTTTATCTATATATATTTACAGTATTGTCCATAAAGAAGTACATCATTACCAATCTCTCTCTCTCTATATATATATATATATTATATATATATATATATATATATATATATATATATATATATATATCTTCATACTGATATAGATAGAAAGATATAACATTATAGTGCGAATAACTGAATTATACTAACCGTAATGTCAAACCAGATATTGTCACATTCCATCATGAATATTGTAAAAGGAATTAATCATTCAATCAAACAGTACGTATATTGATTATACAAGAGGCGCCATTCTAACAAGATCGTCAACAAAATGACTTGCACTTCTTTGACGGGATTTCTACATTGGCGTATACAAAACAGGTACAGACAACGTAAATGACAAGTTAATGAATTTGTAGTTTTAGTCATTTTACTAATGCATCCATTTCCTACTGCAGTTTGGTAAAAACAAAAAGGAAGTGTAATTACGAAAAAACAATTTCAATTGACGTTTTCCTGTTTATGTATCTCGCTTTAAGGGATGGATTTTACAAAGCTAACCTTAGAATATATGATAGTAATAAGAAATTGAAATTTTACCATACCAACATATTGTATACTTACAACTCAGAATCTGTCCTGGAGAATGAGACACACATACTCCTCTGGGATTTTGAAATACACACGGATCACCAAATCTCGGCCTGACGACAAACTTTGCAATAATCAACAAAAAACAAAAAACAAAAACGAATTGCCAAATTTTAGACTTCGCTGTCCCGGCTGACCGCAGAATAAGCGAAAAGAGGAATAAGTACTTGGACTTTGCTAGGGAATTGAAAAAAACTATGGAACATGAAAGTGACGGTTATACCAATTGTAATTGGTGCTCTTGGTACAGTCACCAAAGGATTGGCACAAGAACTGGAGAACTGGGAAATAAGAGGACGAGTGGAAACATCCAAACTACATCATTGAGATCAACCAAAATACTGAGAAGAGTCCTGGAGACTTGAGTAGGTTTGTTGTGACTCAAAATCCAGTGAAAAATCATCAGCTAACGCTGGTGTTAAAAACTCGAAAAGTGGTGAATAATAATACGAACAAGTGGTTTATGTACAATCCGGAATCCGTCCTGGAGAATGAGACGCACAAACTTCTCTGAGATTTTGTGATACAAACAGATCACCGGATCTCAGCCAGACGACCAGTTAACAAAAAGAAAAAGGAACCAGTCAAATAGTGGATTTTGCCGTACCGGCAGACTATTGAGTAAAAATAAAAGAAAGCAAAAAGAGAGATAAATGTCTCGACCTTGCTAGTGAACTAAAAACTATGGAACATGAAAATGTCGGTGGACTTGCCAGCATCGAAGACAGCGTTGACGCATAGATACAACGGCCCGAAGACTACATAGAAACAGACGAACGAGGATTGATTACAGTCGTCAGAAACGATAACGACAACACGATAGACGATAGAATGACAATAACCAGGAAACAAAAACGGGAAAAAAACCCAACTCTATGGCCGCTTTAAACGGCTAATAAACACCATCTCACACGAGAAGACCTGGACCTGGCAAAGAAAAGGTAAATCTGTGGAATATGAAAGTGATGATTGTACCAATTGTGATTGGTGCTTTTAGCAAAATAACTAAAGGATTATTAAAAGGCCTGGAGGACTTGAAAGTTGGCGGACGGGTAGAGACTATCCAAATTACAGCATTATTGAAAACAGCCAGAATACTGAAAAGAGTCCTGGAGACCCGAGGAGATTTGCTGTCACTCAAACTCCAGTGAACAAAAAGAGAGATAAATGTCTCGACCTTGCTAGTGAACTAAAAACTATGGAACATGAAAATGTCGGTGATATCAATTATGATTGGTGCAATTGGAACAATCACCAAAGAATTAGTAAAGGGAGTGGCAGACTTGGAAATAAATTACCAATTGCAGACCATCTGGACTACAGCATAAATAAGATCGGCGAGAATAACGGTTTGTTAGTTGGTTAGTAGTTATGGCATATCAACTCCTTTCGGGTCATTTAAATCCGAATAGAATTTCAAACAATTCAGTTTAGTAAAAATATAGTATTTGTTGCAAACAGTTAAATGTCAAAACAGTTCGATTTCAAACAATTCAGTTTAGCATAAGTACGCAGTTTAGTTCTATTTGACCCATAAATAGGGCCCTATCAGTTGAAACCACTCTGGGTCAAAGCGGACCTGGGAGCGATGGCAATGAAGAGATACTGAGCATTCCCCAAAGCTCCAGCATTACTAGAACTTCACCATCAGATTTAGTGTCATATCCAGAGCACTCGTTGGGGGAGTCCTACCCTTCTGTAGAGAAGCAGTCTGTGTATTCTACAGCCCCAGTCGACTGGGCCTATCGAATACTGAGAAGAGTTCTAGAGACTAGAGGAGATTTGCTGTCGCTCAAACTCTTGCTAACGCTGGTGTGATTCTCAAGTGGACTTGAGATGAACTTAAACAAATGGATCAAAAAACAAGAAAACTAATGACCATGCGTAAGGCATTACATCCCAGTGACGACGTTAACAGACTATATGTATCTAGAAAAGAGGGTGGAAGAGGACTTGCTAGCATCGAAGACAGCGTTGATGCATAGATACAACGGCCCGAAGACTACATAGAAACAGACGAACGAGGATTGATTACAATCATCAGAAACGATAACGACAACACGATAGACGATAGAATGACAATAACTAGGAAACAAAAATGGGAAAAAAACCCAACTCTATGGCCGCTTTAAACGGCTAATAAACACCATCTCACACGAGAAAACCTGGACCTGGCAAAGAAAAGGTAAACTTGAGAGACAAACGGAATCTCTCCTAATAGCAGCATAGGACAACGCCATAAGAACCAATCATATCAAAGCGAGAACAGAAAAGACTCAACAAAATAGCAAATGTAGGCTATGCGGTGACCGAGACAAAACGATTAAATAAGCGAATGCAGCAAATTAGCACAGAAAGAGTATAAGACGAGACACGACTGGATAGGCAAAGTGATCCACTAGGAAATGTGCAAGAAATTTAGATTTGACCACACTAACAAATGGTATATGCACAACCTAGCACCTGACCTAGAAAATGATACCCATAAACTCCTATGGGACTTTGACATACACACGGATCACCTAATCTCGGCCAGAAACCAGACCTTATAATAATTAACAAAAAAAAAAAAAAAAGAAAGAAAAGAGAATTTGCAAACTTGTCGACTTTTCTGTCCCAGCTGACCACAGAATAAAACTGGAAGAATGTGAAAAAGGATAAGTACCTCGAACCTGCAAGAGAATTGAAAAATCTGTGGAACATGAAAATGACGATTGTACCAATTGTGATTGGTGCTTTTGGCAAAATAACTAAATGATTATTAAAAGGCCTGGAGGACTTGGAAGTTGGCGGACTATCCAAACGACAGCATTACTGAGAATGGCCAGAATACTGAAAAGAGTCCTGGAGACCTGAGGAGATTTGCTGTCACTCAAACTCTAGTGAAAAACTATCAGCTGATACTGATGTGAAAAACTCTAAAGGAGTAAATAATAATGTGAAAAGAAAGATAAGTACCTCGACCTTGCTAGGGAATTGAAAAAAAAATGGAACATGCTGGTGACAATTATACCAATTGTAATTGGTGCTTTCGGTACAGTAACTAAAGGATTACTAAAGAGATTGGAGGACTTGGAAGTTGGCGGACGACTGGAGGCCATCCAAACTACAGCATTATTGAGAACGGCCAGAATACTGAGAAGAGTCCTGGAGACTTGAGTAGACTTACTGTCACTCAAACTCCAGTGGAAGACCATCAGCGTTAGCTGTTGTGAAAAAACTATAATAATAATAAAAGTACTAGAACCAGAGTATACCAACCAGAAAATCTCAGGCAAACATAAAAAGCTGTTCAAATCCAATCTTGTACTAACAGAAAACTAAATCCATTAACCATTTAGTGTCTGGTGGCCCAATGTTCACACCAATAGTATATGAGTAAAAACATGATAAAATAGTACATTACATTCATTGGAAAGTGTGTAAATGCTATGGAATATTGGATAGTGAAAAATAGTATAAATAATAATCAAAGAAGTGCCTGTGGTGTAATGGTTATCGTCGTAGGAAATCGACACGGCGACACGAGTTCAAATCCTCGACGAGACTGATTGCATTTCATAAAGCACTAATACCCTTGGGAAAGGTATGAATCCAATTATTCTCCCTCCAGCTATGGGTAAATAGTAGGGCAGCCTAGATTCATCAGCCTTGGTGGGGCAACTAGTCTAGGAGAAGGAAAACTCTGAATTCAAACCTGTTAAACTTCGCTTAAAAATTAACCTTGTGTCATATCCTGCCCGAGCGGAGGGGTTGGGTAAATATAATAAATAATAATCAGAACCAATTGCGGAAGCAAAAGAACCTCTTGGATTTTACAATCCGAAGTGATAGAAAAATAAAGAGCTATAGACCAGATACAGAAGTTAAAAATAATAAAAGAAAAACATACTTTCTAACTGATATGTCAGTGCCAACAGATGATGGCATATCAGTCAAAGAATATAATAAATTAAGTAAATACAAATATCTGTAAATAGAAATTGAAAAAATAAATGTAGCAACTTAAGACTACCACGATGGCAAGTAGTTATGGGGGTGCTGCCTGGTTATGATCAAGAAAAGAAACTAGATACCTTGCAATATCAGCCAATATGAAATACAAAAAAAAAAAAGAATCACACTTTGCGGAACTGCTCATTTCCTTAGGAGAGTACTACCAATGTGAATGAAAAATATCACCCAAAAGAGGTAGCAAAAAACATAAATACATAGAATGTATATAATCACTACCTTCCGTTACCCTTGGTCTTTGAGTAAAAAGCCGGTGAAGTATTTTCAGAAACCGAAGATAAAATTGTTGGAAAAATGACTGGAAGAGTCGGAAATCGGAAGACGAATGGAGACCATGAAAACAACAGCATTGTTGATATCGGCCAGAATAATAATAAGAGTCCTGGAGACCTGAGCAGATTTGCTGTCACTCAGACTTTAGTGAAAGAGCATCAGCTAATGCCAATGTGGGGAGCTCTAAAACGTATAATAATAATAATATGGTTCCGCAAAACTTTGATAATAGAATGTCTTTAAATGTATAAAATATGCGACAAAGTTAAAAACCTGACGAAAGCCAAGTATAATTATCGGCAGGTTGGTTGGTTGGTTGGTTAGATCTGATGGCATATCAACCCTTATAGGCCATTTAATGCCAAATCCTATTTACACATATATATTGTTTGTGATTTGTGAACTCATATTTAGTGGATAACATTTTTAAACGAGCCAGAGCTCATTTGTTTGCACACAGTAAAATGGTTTTAAGTATCTAACATCAGCCATATTTTTGCACACAGTTAACTGGTTATATATCATATTTACCAACCCCTCCGCTCGGGCAGGATATGACACAAGGTCAATTTATTTAAGCGGAGTTTAACAGGTTTGAATTCAAATTTTTCATTCTAGACTAGTTGCCTCACTAAGGCTGAAGAACCCAGTCTGTCCAACTATCTTACCTATAGCTGGAGGGAGAATAATTGGATTCATACCTATCCCAAGGGTATTAGTGCTATGTGAAATGCAATCGCCCAGGATTTGAACTCGTGTCGCCGTGTCTATTTCCTACGACGATAACCATTACACTACGTGCACCTTAACTGGTTATATATGATTTTAGTTGAGTGTTCTTCAATGGTCCGGCAAACCGGGGTTCAATCCCAGGTCTAGTCATACCAAAGACTTTAAAAATGGTACTTGATGCCGCCTTGCTTAGCACTCGGCACTATAAGGTAAGGATCAAGGGTAAAGTGGAACAATCCAGGGAATGGAGTAGCTCCCTCTCCTACACTTCGGTATTGTAGTTATTGAAAAGGGAGCCTTCATGCCACCCTCGATTAAGTTTTCCGACTTTTATTGTTAGCACACCGCTAAATGGTTGCAAGTTTTGATATCTAACAATAATAATTCTATTAGATATTTATCATTTATTTACACACTTTGAGGAGGTTGCAAGTATTGGTATTTGACTCTAATATCTCTATTCAAGACTATTCATTGATTTTCACAGTTAAATTGTTCTAAGTATTGCTATGTAATACGAATAATCTAATTATTACACACGGTTAAACAGTTTCAATTATTCAACACTAATAGTTTTATTTGTACATAGTATTGATATGAAACACCGACAATTCAATTAAGCCAAACAGTGGTTAAAAGTATTGCTATGTAACACCAACAATTCAACTTAAAATCACTCATTTGCTTCCATACAGTTAAATGATCAAACAGTTCTATTTGACCCAGAGATGAGATACTATCAGTTACTACCATTCTGGTTCAGAGTGGACCTGGGAGTGATGGCAATGAAGGGCACCCCACATTCCCCGAAGCTCCAGGACTGGTGTCTCACCATCAGATAGTTTCATGTTATATTTAGAACACTCTTTGGAGAAATCTTAATCCTATCCAGAGATGCAGTCGGTGTATTCTACAGCCCCAGTCGACTGGGCTGTAGTAGTCGGAGGACAAACATTACCTGATGTCAAAGTTCCAAGAGGTATCATCCAGTAAAATTCACAATCGCCTTTGCTATGAAAAAGAGAAACAACAAATGGAATAGAACTACCTATTAAGTCGAAGAATATGCAGATAGCAACTCGTGTGGTTTGAACACGGATCTCCTGCCAACAAATACAACTGTTGAAATGGATTGTGCAACTGGAGTTCACGTGATTAGAAGGAGGGAATAATAAATCAGTCAGACAATAATTCTGAATAGACGTGTGCGGTGAAATGTAGTATTGTGAATTAATATTGGGTTAACTTTCCCAAATCAGTATTTGGCATTGTACGAAAGTGAAGAGATTATATATAGTCGGTCAAAATCACTCCCATCATGGAACATTATAAAACAACCAAATCAGGAAAGCATCAGAATGCTTGGAGAAAAAGAAGATTAATAGGGAAATATTGGAAGTGGACATTATCAAACAGATGATGAAAGAAAAAGTCAGAAAAGAATACCTCAGAAGAACAAAAAAAATAAATTAAGAAAGAAAGAAAGAAAGAAAAAAGAAAGAAAAAAAGAACAAAAAAATAACAAAAAAGAGTACCTCAGAAAAACAAAAAAAGAACAAAAACCAGAACAAAACAAAAACGAACAAAAAAGAGTACCTCAGAAGAAGAAAAAAAAGAACCAAAAAATAACAAATGAAGCAAAAAGAACAAAAAAAAAAAAAGAAGAAAAAAGAGTACCTCAGAAGAACAAAAAAAGGACAAAAAAAAAAGTGTACCCCTGAAGAAAAAAAAAACTTTTCGAAACCAAGCTCTGCAGCTGAAATCTCATTAAAAAAAAAAAATAAACAATTGGGTATTCCCTCTTGTAAGATTCTCTGGACCAATCTTAAAAGGGACAGGGGAAAAACTCAAACATATGGTTCGGTTTCTTTGTTTAATAGCATACCAACCTCTGTGGGTTTTTTAAATGCCAAAGTCATCTTGTAGAAGAACAACAGGAAAAATATTGAACCCATTGCTTGTGGGTATAAGGGAATTTCTACCTTTCTTAAGTGTATTTGTTCTAAATCAAATGTAATAGGACCCCGTCATTTCGAAATCGTTTACTTTGAGGCCAAAGTCCAGCACTTTACTCATCACACCACCAGTCCTTACACCTGAGAGATGACAGAGATTGCATGTGTCATGTATATTAGGAGGAAGAGACCTTTGCCAGTATTGACGATGGTGTAGATGCAACAGTTAAAAGAGTTGAGGAATACCCAAAAAAGAGCAAAGAAAGACTCATTTATGGCGGTCAGTAAAAGCAATGACAGCATAAGAACAAAGAGAAAAACAACAAAATCTAAACAATAAAAATAGGAAGAAAATAAGCGTATGGATAATTCAAGCAACAAACTGGGAAAATTGCTCCTAAGATGACCTTGAGATGGCTAAGAAAGAGAAACAAACCCCAAGACAGAAACAGAATCTTTTGTGCTGCTTTAATAGAAGCACAAAATAATTTCATAAGGACAATCAAGACGAAATTTGGTAATACCTAACAGAATAGAAAGTGTAGGTTATGTGGAGACAGAAATGAAACGGTTAATTATATATTAAGCGAATGAAGAAAACTAGCACAAAAAGAGTATAGGGGTTGATATGACTGGTTGGGAAAGGTGAATCACGGGTAATTGTGCAAAAGATTAAAATTTGACCATATAGTATATATTCGAACCAGAATCCGCCCTCGAAAATGAGACGCATAAGATTCTCAGGTATTTTCCGATAGAAAAAATCACTCAATCCCGTCCAGAAGGTCTGAGCTAGTATTGATTGACAAGAAAGATTTCTTTAGACCACAACATTATTAAAATCGGCTAGAATACTTTAGGAGAGTCCTGGAGACCCGGGGGACCTAGAGTCACTCAGACTCCAGTGAAAGACCACTAGCTAATTCTGGTGTGAAAAAAAATCACAGAGTTAAATAATATTAAGAATCATGATAATAGTAATAACGAATTACAGGTGTAGACTATGTGGGGAGAGAGAGAGAGATAAAATAATAAACTTTGTAAACGAATACAGCAAACTGGCGCAGAAAACATACAAGTGTAGGTACGAATAGATAAGAAACTCGATCAACTAAGAATTGTGCAAGCACATTTGACCATGCAGACAAGTCGTGTATGTACAAACCAGAATAAGTCTAAGTAAATAAGACCTATGAAATACCCCGAAACTTTGAAATGAAAATGCATCACCTAATCCCGGTCAAAATATCAAACCCAGTTGTAATTAACGAGAAAATAAGAACATGTCAGTTTAGTGGAATTCTCCATGCTTGCAGATAAAATAGTTCAAATAAAGGTAACGAAAAAACTCGAGAAACATCTAAACCAGAGTCTTAAAAAAGTTGAGAAATAAGAAACTGACAGTTATTCTAATCGGAGACCGAGCAATCAGAACAATCTCCCAGAACTTCGGACAAGAACTAGAAACTTGAGGGAGAATTGCGGCTCTCCAGACGACACCAGTGCTGAGATCAGCAAAAATGCTTAGACGAGTCCTGGAAAACTGAAGAAATTCGGATTCCAGAGAAAACTACTGGCGTGAAACACTTGCAAGGAGTGGAATTATATTGGTAATACACAGACTTCAATAAAAGACCACCAGCTAAAGCTTGCGTGAAAAGCCAACGAGGAGTACTGGATATAGGAATGGAATTTAGCATAGAAAAATGTGCCATGCTAATAATAAGAAGCGGATAAAACCAAATAACGGAAGGAACAGAATTGCTAAATCAAGAAAGAATAAGAACGTCTGGAGAAACGGAAAATTACTTGTACTTGGGAATATTGGAAGCAGACACCATCAAACAAGCAAAGATGAAAGAAAAATTAAGATAAGAGAATCTCAGACGAACGAGAAAACCTCTCGAAATCAAGCTCGGCCACAAGAATCTCATCAAAATGATAAACATCTGGGCTGTTTCCGTTGTAAAATAATCAGGTCCATTCTTGGAATGGACGATGGAAGAGCTTCAACAAATGGATCAGAGTACAAGAAAGCTAATGACGATGCATAGGTCTTACGTCACAGAAATGAAATAGACAGACAATATGTGCCAAGAAAAGAAGGAGGAAACGAACTCAAGACCACTGAAGATATCGTGGTTGGATTAGTACGTGGAATCGAGGATGACATAAAAATGAACAAAGAAAGACTAATTACAGCGACCATAAAGACCAACAGAACAACAATAACTAGGAATGGGAAGAAAAACAAGTGTATGGCTATTTCAAGCGACAAACTGAGGAAATCTCACACGAGAGAACCTAGACATGGCTAAGAAAGGGAAACCTTAAGAGAGAAACAGAATCTCTTCTAATAGAAACTTGAGAATTGGTACATAATCTTCATTTAACCTGACAACACATCATTGGCTAGCATGATAGAGTAAAGACCATTACTAACCATTTCTTACAGATCTATCTATCTATCTATCTATCTGTTTACTGTATTGGGCACTGTTACTCGATCTCACTTCAGCTCAGTCGGCTGGGGTGGTAGAAAACACTGACTGCATGTCTGCAAAGGGATAAAACTCCGCCATCAAGTGTCCTGGTTATGATATTAAATCATCTGATGGTGAGACTACAGCCTTGGAGAATTGGGGAATCTAGAGTTCCCCTTCATTGCCATTGCTTCTCGGTCAACTCTGACTTGGAGAGGTAGCATCTGATAGGGTCCTATCTCTAGATCAAATAGAACAAACTAAGTGTGTAAAAAAATGACTGATATTAAATTGTGACTGTTATATTGCAATACTTGAAAACATTTAACTGTGTGCAAAAAAGAGCACAGGCTCGTTTAAGAATGTTATTTTCAAAACGTTATCTACAAAAGGTGTTTATTATATATATATATATATATATATATATATATATATATATATATATATATATATATATATATATAAACTGGGTTTGGCATTAAATAACCAACGATGGCCATAGAACCAAACCAAACCAAACCAAACGAAAATTCGATTGAATTTACTTATCTGTATTTATTATCGATGAAGTAAAACACACACACACACATGCACGCGCGCAAACACACGCACACGCACACGCACACACACACACACATATATATATATATATAGAGAGAGAGAGGTGGGAGAGAGGAGGAGAGAGATAGGGACGTAGATATACGAGATGTATAAAAATTACGAAGACAGAAAGAAATAGATGAAAAGTTAATTTTCTTCAAAGTAGTCTCATTGGAATCTAACGTATGCCATTCCAGTGAAGTTTTCCCTTGACGAAGCACCTTTGAAACTTCTCTTCCGATATGGTGTCAGACCAAACCTTCTTCCAGTCTTTTACCTCTTCGAATCATCTTCGAATGAATTTCCAGTTCATGAAACAAGAAAAAAAAAACTGCTGATTAAAAGTATCGAGAATTGACATTCATCATTTCGAGAGCAATCTAGACATCTAGGTTTGGTTTCTTTGCTTAATGGCATATCAACCTTTGTAGGTTATTTAATGCCAAAGCTATTATCCTAGAAGAAGAGTAGTGGTACTATTTAACCCATAGATGCGAGGATAAGGGGGTTCAAACCTTTCCCAAGGG
>CAUZXS010006466.1:0-80000 GCA_963585895.1 Sepioteuthis lessoniana
AAAGCATCTTATCCCTATATTAGATACATAACAAGGAAGTGCCTGTGGTGTAATGGTTATCGTCGTAGGAAATGGACACGGCGACACGAGTTCAAATCCTGGACGAGACTGATTGCATTTCACATAGCACTAGTACCCTTGGGAAAGGTATGAATCCAATTATTCTCCCTCCAGCTATGGGTAAATAGTAGGACAGACTGGGTTCTTCAGCCTTGGTGAGGCGACTAGTCTAGGAGAAGAAATACTCTGAATTCAAACCTATCAAACTCCGCTTAAAAATTGACCTTGTGTCATATCCTGCCCGAGCGGAGGGGTTGGTAAATATGATAACAATGACGTGGAAGATTGTTGACACGTTTGTTAGTAATCTTCTCTTGTCATGGTAGTGCCAGTCATATGAAGAGAACCGCAACCCATCCCATTGTTCAATGAGTGATAGCATCTTTGGTTTTAGTCGTATATAAAATGGAGAGGGAAAGAGAGATTGAAGAACAAATGAGGTTTCATTATTCCAGATTGTCTAACCCCTTTACAATAGTGTAGGTTGCAGCATCCCCTGTATTACATGCTGAAGAGCCAAACGTAAAATAAAGAAAACCTGTGTGAAAGTGCAAATACGAAATTTTACAAGTACGTGGTGTATTCAATAAGTTTCCAGATTTTTTTGTACAGGCATTTAAGATTGTTGTAGACTCTTGAAAATTCAGTATGTTATTGCTATACATCTTATGAGATGACTGACCAATTCTTATGATTCAAGTTCAAATCAACAGCTACAGCAGCTATTGGAATACACCCTACTAAAGCCCGATTGTCACAGCTGGTGAATTTCAAAAATGCAATCTGGACGTGAGGACACTTTAGAAGAACAATATGCAATGAAAATTCTGTTTTAAACTTGGAAAAAAGGCCACAGAAACGTATGGGATGCTTCAGACTGCTTTTCGACCATCTTGCATGAATCGAGCATCAGTTTTTGAGTGGCAAAAGAGATTCAAGGAAGACAGGGAGTCTGTGAGGGATGATGAGAGGCGTGGGAGGAGTAAGGAAATCAGAACACCAGGGTTGATTGGCCAAAGGGTTAGGGTTAGGGTTACTATGTTGGGGTTTTAAGGGAGTTCAGGAAGAGATTCCTTGGGAAGAGGCCAGCACTCTTTAAATCGGGTCAGTGGCATTTCCACCAGGACAATGCACCAGTCCACAATTCCATCCTTGTCACAAACTATTTGACCAAGATGGGCATCAAGACAGTTCCTCACCCTCCCTATAGTTCAGACCTTGCTCTCTGTGACTTTTGGTTATTCCCTAAGCTCAGAGGCTATCGTTATGAGACAACTGAGGAGATGAAAAAGGCTGTGACGAAGGTCATTGACATGCTCACACAAGAGGACTTCCATGGGGCCTTCCAGAAGTTGTTGGAACGTTACAACAAGTGCATTGCAGCTGGAGGAGATTACTTTGAAGGGGACTAGAGTTTCATGTGTGTACTATCAATAAAAGTGCCCATCCGAAAAAAGTCTGGAAACTTATTTAATGATCCTCGTATATATATTCCCCAGCCAGATCCACATCAACACCTGGCGATGTGCCCTTAGGTGTAATCACATGATTCCACTACTAATATTTTCTTTAATATCGTTAGTAATTACTTGATCCTCTTATATAATTCCATAATAATCATTGCAATATGATCATTATACAAGGCTTCAATCCATTTTGCTATAGAAATGCATAGCTAATAATTTTATTATAGAAATGCTTTGCTAATGATTTTATCAAAGAAAAGGATTTTACTATAGGAATTCAGTGCTAAAAGTTTTACTCTAAAACTACAACGCTAAAAATTTGACTATTTTTATTGGAAATCAAGAAATATGAGTTGTCAGCGGTCAGGAAAATGAAGTTGTACTATGTCTAATCTAAATGAATTGCTAATAATTTTACTATAGAAAGGCATTGCGATTGATCTTCATAAATAAATGTATTGCTAATTATTTTAATGCAGAAGTATATTGTTAATAATTTTACCGCCGAAATATATTACCAATATTTTTCTATAGCAATACATAGCTTATGATTTTACAATAGAAATATATTGCTAATAACTTTGAAATAGAAATACACTACTCATAATTTTATCATAGAAATGCATTGCTAAAAAATTTATTGTAATGAAAATCAAGAGGTATGAAATGTCAAAGGTCAGGAAAATAAAGCTATACTGTTTAATTTATATATTTAACCAAATCCTCCGCATGAGTAGGATGTGACACAAGGTCAATTTCTAAGCGGAGTTTAACAGAGTTTAATTCAGAGTTTTCCTTCTCCTATACTAGAGACCTACCAAGGTTAAAGAGCCCAGTCTGCCTATTTACCCGCCACTGGAGGGAGAATAACTGGGTTCATACTTTTCCAAATAGTATTAACGCTCTGTGAAATACTATCAGTCTTGTCCAGGATTTGAACGCGGGTTGCCATGTCCATTTCCTAAGACGGTAACTAATACACAACCAGTATCTCCATATGTTTAATATAGATGCAATGCCTTTAATTTTACCATAGAAATGCATAAAAATCGAAAGATATTGTCAATATAAAGAAAAGAAATTAATGCAAGTGTTACTGATAGAAGAGTGGGTTCTATAACTCATTAGATTTTTACAAAATCTTGTGTAACAGTTATCATCATAAGAAATAAAATCGACGACCTGAGTTCAAATACCGGACGAAGCTGTTTGCATTTCACTTCGCACTAATACCCTTGGAAAAAGTATAAATCTATCTGATTCCCTCGGCTATAAGTAAATAATCGAGCAAACTGGGTTCTTTAGTCTTGGTTAGGCAACCAGTTGAGGAGAAGGAAAGCTTAATTTAAACCAGCTTTACTTCACTTAAAAATTGATCTTGTGTTATGCCCTAGCCGTGGTGGAGAGCTTGGTTAAATATATACATAACCTTCCAGAAAAAAAAGACGATTTTCAATCGCGTATTATTCGGTCTGCACTTTTTAGAATCAAGAGCTGAAGACTTTTACACTCTCCTAATATAAAATTAATTATTTTCATGTATCATTAAGTTGCAAGTACACACTGCAGAGTTTCTGCGGTTCCTGGTAGCATATCTTAATAATAAGAGCATTATGCTGCATGATTGTCTGAGAAAATTTGATTCGAGTTGAATGGATATGAATGAATTTGTAACTCGTATAAATAATCTTTATTGTTGAAAAACTAGTCTTGGTATGTTTCTTACATTAGGTCTCTGGACTAACACGTTTCTCTTTCTCTCTCTCTCTCTCTCTCTCTCTCTCTTTCTTTATTGCTCTTTCTCTCTCTCTCTCTCTCTCTCTCTCTCTCTTTTAAAATTTGCATTAGAATTATATAACTTGCAAAATGGCGTCAATACAGAACAAACCAGTTGTTGGGCTATTTTTCTTATTTTCCTTTACCCTCCCTTTCTTTCTATTGTGATTTTTTATTATATTTATTTTATGCCGTATGGATTCTTTACTGTTCATTCCGGTTAGTAGATGAAAGCAGGTTAAACCACTTTTATTCAACCCAGAACAGGTTGTTGATTATTTGAAAACTGCCTTAAAAAGAAGATGAGAAAACGTCACGATTTCTCAGCTACGCAGTACTTAACCGCTTCACCGCCATTGCAGGCGATTATCTATCCCCTCCCAATAAAAGAAAGAGTTCTCGTCGAGATTATTGCTGTTATTCACTAAGCTTTGCTTAGTGTGGCATACGAGCTTCTTACAGTGCATGCTAAGTTATCACCCATCTAAGTACTGACCAGGCCCATCGTTGCTTAACTTGTTATCTTACTAACCTTTGTTTATTTAGCATACATGCCTAATGTTGCCGACAGTATATGTTGTTACTAAGTGGTCGTCCATCTAAATACTGACAGGACTAATCGTTGCTTAACTTGTTATTTACTATCATGTGCCAGAGGATTGCCTAGTCGGCTGGGGCTGTAGAATACACTGACTGCTTCTCTGCAGAGGGGTAAGGCTTCTTCCACGACAAGTGTCCTGGATATGACACTAAACAATCTGATAGTGAGGTTCCAGTAATGCTAGAGCTTTGGGGAATTGCCCGGAGTGGTGGCACCTGATAGTGTCCTATCTATGGGTTAAATAGAACTAAACTTATGTTAAACTGAATTGCTAGAAATAGAATTGTTTTGACATTTACTTATGCTAAACCGAATTGTTTTAAACGTAACTGTTTTTGAATGCTATACTGAATTGTTTGAAATATAACTGTTTTTGACATTAAACTGTACTTACGTTAAACTGAATTGTTTGAAATAGAACAGTCTTGACATTTAACTGTGTGTAAACAAAAAAATATACTTATACCAAACGGAATTGTTTGAAATAAAACTGTTTGACTCAACTGAATAGCTTGAAGTAGAAATGTTTTTGACAATTAAACTGTGTACTTACGCTAAACTGAGTTGTTTGAAATAGAACTGTTTATTTGTATAAAAATGGATTTGATATTAAATAACCTACAAAGGTTGATATGCCATAAAACCCAAACAAATAAATAAATTGCCAGGGGAGTCCAATTGGGTAGTAGCTAACATGTTGGATGGTGACATCGTAATAAGCAAGTTCAAATTCCAATCGCGGTTTCATGTTCACTTTGAGATTTATACCCTTGAAAAAAGTATCCCCACCCCCAATCCTCAAGTTATGGATTAAATAGTACCACTACTGGGGAGAAAGGAGTACCCGTGACATAATGTCTAAAGTGCTTGACGGTAGCATCATAGTAAACGACTTCGAACTCCGGTTGCACTATTACGTTCACTTTCAGAGTAATATCCTTGAGAAAGGTAAGAACCCTCATATCCCCTCAGCTATTCGTTGAATAATTCTACTGCTGTTCTTCTACAAGGATGGCTTTGGCATTAAATAACCCAGGAAGGTTGATATGCCATTAAACAAAAAAAGACAAGCCAAACAAACCAAATACCACTACTGCTCTTATATAAGGATGACTTTGGCATTGAATAATTTATAAAGGTTGATATGCCGTTAAACAAAGAAACCAAACCAAATCAAACTAACCTTTGCTAAGTCTGGCATACAGGCCTCGGGTTACTTAGACTATCTGCCTTCACTCATCTGGGTCGTGAACAGACCCATCGTTGTCTTAACTTCGGCGTACTATCAACATGACTTTGTAACTCTTGTGACAATAGTTAATTATCAATTTTAGCTTTACTCTTGCACTAGAATACTTTAAGAGAGTTCCCAGGACAGATCGAACTCATTACACTAGCCCATATGATTCCCAAGACGAATCATGATGGAAGGCGGCCTCATTCAGTTTTGCTTAATTTGGCACAAGGCAACAACATCACTGAGTATCCAGGAGTATGACATTTAACTGTATTCGCTTGTAAGGCCTCTGTTCCGGAGCTTCGGGAAATGTGGAATTCACCTCATTGTTGTCATTAATCAGAGTGGCAGTGTCTATTAGAGGCAGAACAGATCGATTCATACCTTTCCCGAGGGCATTTGTGTGAAGTGAAATGTAAACAACCTCATCAAATACTTGAACAGTTTTCCATTCCCAATGATTATAACCATTACAAAAGACAGGTCTCCTGTCACTGCCCTTTTATCAACAGAAATTAAACAAGTACAATCGAACAATTTTTTAAAATGTTTTGCTGCATTGAAAATGTGTTTTTTGTTTTGTTTTTTGGGTTTTTTTTTTTTTAATTAAATGTTGAAAAGAAGATAATTCTTTACTATGTACTTAATTTGATGTTACGTTTATGATTTGAAATTAAAGTAATGCGACATTAGCTTTATTTTACGATCATCTGGTCGGCTCTATTTGGGTCGCAATTTCAATTAACTTCTTAAAATAGTCAAATTATCGCCTTAATCCGAAAATCCCATCAATTAAATTCACGTACACGTGTTTTAAAGGTGTGCTTTGCGTGACGTTTATCGTTGTAAGAAATGGAATCGGTGACTCAAATTTAGATCCTGGATGAGGTTGCTTACGTTTCACTTCGTGATAATGCCCTTCACGAAAGGCATAACTTCATCAATTCTTTCCCACCCGCTGCTATAGTCGGGCAGACTGAGTTCTCTTGCCTTGGTAAAATAACTAGTCAAGAAGAAGGAAAACTAAACTTGGCAAAGTGGTTGGGGAAATAAATACCTTCCCCTAGACTGGTAGTCACGCCCTCTGTTTTACTAATAAGCTGAGAGTGGGAAAAGCGATGGATGCATGCCTTCTACTACAGTCCCTTTAATCTGGGATCCTAGAATGTTTGAGATCTTAACAAGGTAAGGTATGAGAATTAATTTTTATTTATTCTTCCAGAGTCGGGTTCGTACCGAATTTTTGTACTTGTCTTTAATTGGAATCATTTTGCCTTCCATAGTTGTTGTCTATCGCACCACGTTTTTTGACCAAGTAAACCTCTGGAACTATGGAAGGCAGTAATTACTGGGGATACGGTTACAAGACTCAGCATTCCTATCCGAGGTCGCGGTAAATCACCTGAAGAAGGCCAGAGGTGAAATTTGGCCGAAACGTAGTGAAAGAAGAAACAACACAAAAAAACTACCAAGATGAGGACAAAAAGTCCGCAATAAATAAAAATTAATTCTCAGATTAAGAAGCCTCATCTCAAAATGATTCCAATTAAAGACTAGTACAAGGTAAGGTATGTTAGTAAATTGGATATTTAGACTGCTATCTGTTCCTCCTCGTGTTTTGTGCTGGAAGAGTGTTCTCTTTCCGGGGGTTGAGTTTATTAAGTTTTAAAAGATACTGGAGTGGGGTGGGGTGCAATGCTCAAGACTTGAATTCAAAATCAACTGTCAAGAACAGACAATCGCTGCCTTTTTCTAATGGATTTTCACTATCTTATGAAGATAGACGTATGATTATATGACTGATTGGTTGTTTTAAACCACTTAACCGTAAAATGAGTCCATATCTCTCCGCTCTCTCTCTCTCTCTCTCTCTCTCTCTCTCTCTCTCTCTTCGAGGTGTTAGCGAAAAGTCGGGGGGAATATAAAAAGCGCAAAAACTGAATATTTACTCAATTCCTCCGCCACGAACAAGGTCAAAAATATTTATCTTAAACAAAGTCGAAGTTGTCTTTTACTCGCGTGTTTCTTTACATTTGATCGTGATTAAAAATTTGAATTCGAAGAAACTCGGCACAAAGTTCTTACTAACACTTGCCTCATTTAACGGTCCAGTCATACCACGCCGTACGTCATTAATTGGTTCCGAAAGCCGTGATGTCACTCGATTTTACTTAAACTGAACGTAATGCCTTAAAAATGTCTTAAAATGAGAACAAATTCCGTAAAAGTAGCATAAATAACTCGCTAAGGAATATAACTATTGCTGAAACAACAAACACATTAATCATATTTTTAAAGAATAATGAGCACAAGAAAATTGATTTGACCTTAAAATGTCTACAGAATGACGACATACACCTTACAATCAGCGTAAACAACACACAGAAGAATATAACTCTCGTTTAGTCATTAAAGAATTTCTTAAATTTAATTCACAAAAAAATAATCAATGAAATTAATAAACGCAGCAGAACGACCTGATGGTGTACTTTTCTTTACAATTTTTATGTAAATATTTTTGTACTATATATATCGCTCGCATAATGCAAAGCTCTTCGAACGAATTGAGCACTCTGGTATCCGGTAAGGGATAAAATGTAAACAAACGAACGCTGCTGCTGCTGTTGCTACATGATAACTTATAATTCCCTAGCCAACGTGGTACGCTTGTTGGCCGAGCGGTCTGATGCTAACGTAAAGTTGGGCGGGTTTCGATCCCAGCTTCAAGCATCCTACGTGTCTAGCCACACTGAAGAGTTGTGATTCAACGAAACAGTCTGTCTGGGGATGACTATATATATATATGTAAATTTATTGTATTTTGAAGTGTTTTTTTAGATTATTTTATCATTTATTGCTAATTTTTTTCAATTTTGTTTATTTTTAAAATATTTTTACGGAAAAAACTTTTTTATTTCACGTCCTTTTATCATAACGTAGATGGCGTTGCAGAGTGACGTAAACTCAACGAGATGACGTTCTACGAACTGAAATTTAGTCAAGAAAAGTAGCATAGGCTGAAATGACGTATACCTGGGTATTACTGTGTTTTATATTCCCTTTTAAAATAGCGCCCAACAGAATAATTTTGTGTTAGATTTCTCGGAGAAGCAAGACCCATGGGTGTAAATAAAATCTTTGGCCGGATGAATAAATACAGTGGTGAATTTACTAGTGTATAAATCTTTATAATAGAACAGAAATTGCTGGATCATGTAGACTAGTTTCTATATATCATACATTTACTAGAATGCCTGACTAGATTTGATTGCCACTGGTGATGTGTAGTTCGTGTGCGATCCATTTAAAACCAGCTCAGTCGGCTGGTGGGAGCTGTAGAATACTCTAAAAACATACCCAGTTAAATACTAAATTTGACTATAGTTTCATTCTCTTCATATTAAATTTTACTCAAAATTTCTTTATATTGTAAATTTTATCCTTCAAATTTCTTTCAAATTGCAAATTTTATCCTTTTAAATTTCTTTATTATTCGTATTAGATGGAAATACTTGAAACCATTTAACTATGTGTAAGAAATGAGCTAGGGCTCAGTTAATGCTATCAATAAAATGTGTTTACAATTGTATATTTAATGTATATGTATAAAGAGGGTTTGGCATTAAATAACCTACAATAGTTGATATACCATAAATCCAACCCAACCAAACCAAACCATTTAAAACATATGGGTCATTTAAATGAACGTACGAATTGGCCCTGAATGAAAAGATCCAAATCTTTTCAGGGTCGTTAACAAAGAAATTAATCATGTTTTCACAAAAAAAAGGGAATTAAAAACAATCATATTTTCAACGAATTGTTTTATAAAATTACCGAATTCTAAAATATTCCTTTTATAATAGGTTATGAGATACTTTTTGAAAAAAGATTATTTAATAAGAAGAATAAAAATATAGATTTTAAAAAATAAACTAATGAAAGAGTAAAATTAAATTTTTATCATTATCCATGGTAACAGATTTTTATTGAATAAAATTAAAATCAAATTATTATTAACGAAAAACACCTCTCTGCAAAAAGACATGGATCTACATTTGTTTAATCAGTTTCAGTGTTACCATTATTATTATTATTATTATTATTATACTCTTTTAGAGTTTTTCACATCAGTATTAGCTGATGATTTTTCACTGGAGTTTGAGTGACAGCAAGTCTCCTCAAGTTTCCAGGACTCTTCTCAGTATTCTGGCCGTTCTCAGAAATGCTGTCATTTGGAGAGTCTCTATCCGTCCGCCAACTTCCAAGTCCTCCAGGCCTTTTAATAATCCTTTAGTTACCGTGCCAAAAGCACCACTCACAATCGGTACAATCGTCACTTTCATGTTCCACAGCTTTTTCAATTCTCTAGCAGGGTCGAGGGACTTATCCTTCTTTTCACATTCTTTCAGTTTTATTCTGTGGTCAGCCGGGACAGCAAAGTCGACAATTTTGCAAGTTCTCTTTCTTTTTTTTTTTTGTTAATTATTATGAGTCCCATAGGAGTTTATGTGTGTCATTTTCTAGGACAGGTGCTGTGTTGTGCATATACCATTTGTTAGCGTGGTCAAATTTAAATTTTTTGCACATTTCCCTGTGGATCACCTTGCCAACCCAGTCGTGTCTCGTCTTATACTCTTTCTGTGCTAATTTGCTGCTTTCGCTTATTATGTGATTGATCGTTTCGTCTCTGTCACAGCATAGTCTACATTTGCTATTTTGTTGAGTCTTGTCTATTCTCGCTTTGATATGATTCGTTCTTCTTCTTCTTCTTCTTCTTCTTCTTATTATTATTATTATTTTTTTTTTTTTTTTTTTTTTTTTTTTTTTTTTTTTTTACTAGTAATATTTTATTAGTAGTATTAGTATTTTATCATTATGTAATTCAGTATTTCTGTTAGAATAACTTTACTGCATTTTGTAAAAATTTTAATCTTGAAATCAAAAACATTTTGAAAATCAACTCCTGCCATCTTGGCATCCAGTGAGAAAAAGAAAAAATATTGGCAACATTCAATTAATTTATTTAGGGGTGAATGAACATTAAATTTAGTTACAAGGAGTGCATCAAGTAAAAAAAATTTGAAAAGCACTGGTTTTAACTCAGTTGGTTAAATGTCCTGTTTTAACTGCTATTTTTATTTTTTTTTTCAGATTCGCTCAAATTCATTCGGTTTTTTTTTTATTATTTAGTCAAAAATGAATGAAAACGAAACAAATTTGAGATTCAACAACAACAAATGTGAAGTGAAAATTAATCATTAAAGTCTTTGATGAAAACGAACCAAAAATGAAATGAACCCATGTTTGATTATTAGATTACTAATTTTTAGAAGTACCAAGGAATTTAATTCTTATAGAACAAACCAGCACCTAACATGCGCTCGTGGTCTAATGGTTATCGTCGTAAGGAATGGACACTGTGACCCGAGTACAAATCCTGCCAATCAATTGCCCTAATAGCTATGGAGAAAGGTATGCATTCAATTATTCTCTCTCCAGCTATATGTGAATAGTAGAGCAGACTAGGTTCTTTAGATTTAGTAAGGTGTTGTGGGAGCCTTACCCATCTCACCATAATGGACTCTTCTCACCGTTATTAGTACAGAGAGATTTCGCTGCCAGAGGGGCAGATCAATATCGGTGTTATCCGCACAGTATGAGACTTCTTACCTTTTCTATGTAACTCTATCTTTCTTGTGTAATATAATCTGTTATCTAATATCCGTGTTTGCGTTTTCATTTGTGACCCTTTCCGGGGCCACAACATAAGGAAACCAGTCTAGGAGAAGGAAAACTCTGAATTCAAATCTGTTAAAATCTGCAAAGAAATTTACCTTGTGTCGCATCCTGTTTTTGATGATGGGGGTGGATCAACACATCCTGTGGGCTAAATACACCCCTGAAGATAATCTATCTGTTTTATTAGTAATCTTGGACACGTCCCCACCCTCTAAGGACCAATATTAGCATTAGTATATTCATGAGAGACTAACAAGGAACAAAACGAAAGAAAAGACAAACCGGGCCATTGTTCGCCAATAATCCGGGAGACCGGGGTTCAATCCCAGGTCGAGCCATACCAAAGACTCAAAAAATGGTACTTGATGCCGCCTTAACACTCAGCACTATAAGGTGAGGATCAAGGGTAAAGTGGGGCAATCCTGGGAAGGAAGTAGCGCCCTCCCCTACACCTCGGTGTAGTAGCTATTGAAAAGGGAGCCTTCGGGTGGTCCTCGACTAAAGGGAGACAACTTTACTTTACACATACAAGAACTTTTAACATTTGATATATCAAATATATATGCTATTTTAATATTCATTATAGACGATCAACATAGATATATGATATATACGATATACATAGAAATATGATACTGGGAATGAAAATTAAATTTGGTTACAAGAAGTGTATTAAGTAAAAAGTTTAAGAAATCCTGCTTGGTTGGATGTGTTTTATGGTACATCAAAACTGATGGCTCTTTAAAGACAAATCTTGTTTATACATATTGTAACAGTATGACCTAGTAATCTCCCCAAGTCGAGGAAACACACTCACACAGAAATAAATATGGCTGTCTAGCTACATTTAATCCACAATGTCTCTAGCCTTTCTTTAATATTACCACATGGTGGCTGCGGAGAGATAAAAAAATCACTGTGAATAAGGTAAACGCTACTGAATGATAAAAAACGAAGATTTTGTCAAGTCAAATGGACTTAAGACCCCTTTTGAACGTTCTGGACAGAAACAGAGCTACTAACGCCGGAAAACAGTTCCTTCCACGTGTGGAAAAAGAATTTAAAAACAAAATGGAGAAGAAAAAAAGGGTTCGCATTGATACACTTTTCACTGAAACAAAACAAGTAAGTCTTATACATCTAATGGTTACTTTATTTCACTATAATTATTTTATTTTTCAAAATGGATAAAAACGTATGCGAACCGATAATGTCCTGGACGTCCACAAACTTGGTTGGTTCGTTTAGATTTTTTAAGCAACGTTACAATCTCTGTTTCCCTGTGTGAAACATACCAACTGACAAACAGGTTGACCAAAAGTCTCAACTCCTGGACATTCACAAACGAAGCCAACTAAAGTAACCCACAAGTTATTTGGCAGAATTTCTAAAAGCGTTTAGGACTTCAGGTGAATTTTCGCACCACACGGTTCTACCAACGTCTGTACACACAAAGGAATATGGAGGGAATTGATGACTTTATAGCGAGGTGCAGCTTACTGGCGAAGAAATACAAGTTCCGAGATGGAGCAGATACCGAAAAACGGTTAATAAAGGAGGTCGTTACCTGAATAAAGTACCCAGAGCTGCAGAAGAAGTTGTTGGCTAAAAGAGAAGAACAGACACTTCCGGAAGCCTTGAATATCTGTAGGGTCCACGAAGCTTCGCGAGGTCACATAAAGAAACTGACCGAAATCCAAGATGGAAAGTACCAGGAAATGGATATATTAAAATACAGCCACTGAAAAAGATGTGGCAGCACACATTCCCACCAAAAAAAGGGTGTCTTGCACGAGGTAATATATTTTTACCATGTAGACAGAAGAACCACAGGGCAAAAGTCTACAATAATCGACACAAAGGAACAAAGGAAGACCCACAAAATGCACATTAAACAAAAGGGTCCAACATTTAAACCTGGACACCGAAAAACACTTAAAAATCACCAACACAGGCATCAAGATCGGAAACGTAGCAACCATGTCTACGCTGTAACTGCATTTCAAGGTGACCGTGATAAATTGTACGAACAATTTGGCGCAAATGTCGTTTGATACATTTCAGCAGCAGGATAAAAAGACACTCGGACTGAGTTGTTTTGCAGACCTTGATATCAAGCTTTACAATCTAGCTATTGTTCAATTTTCAGTGCGAAAGTTAGCACAGATACAACAGGCAACTGATGCTGATTGAATACATTGCAAAATAAGGCACATGATCCTACGAGATTGGCCCGATGCATGCGAAGAAGTTAGCAATAATATGTGACCATACAGGCCTTATCGAGATGAGTTAGCTTGAAAAGGGGATCTTGCTCGATGGTGAGCGAATCATTATTCCGAAATCCCCGCGAAAAGAGATACTTCAGAAGATTCATCATGGTGATCAGGGTTGGAAAAAGGAGGTGCCTGTGGTGTAATGGTTATCGTCGTAGGAAATGGACACGGCGAAACGAGTTCCTGGACAAGACTGATTGCATTTTCACAGGGGTTGGGTAAATAGGATCATGGTGATCAGGGAATCGAGAAATGCAAGTTGAGAGCAAAAAGTTGTGTGTTCTGGCTCAATATCAACCAAGACATTGACAAGTTAATCTAGCAATGTGATGTGTGCCAAGAACATAAAAAAAAAGGCAGAGCACTGAGACCATCATGCAACAAAAGATCCCAGTAAGACCACGATAAATAGTTGCCACTGTAATGAGTATATATAATTGTTTAGTGGATATGTTACTCTCCAATTTGTAGTGAGTGAGTGGGAGTGAGTTTCTGTCCGTATTTTACGGGTATTACTTTCGCGTTCAGTTCCACCACAAATACAACACAAATTTTACAAGCACGTAAACAAATGGAATATGACAACAATGAACATTAAGAAACAATTTAATGATCATAACAAACAGGTTAAAAATAGTTTTAAAAAATACAATGTTCATGTTATGTGTGTATGTAGAAAATACGGTTGTGGCCACTTGAATGAAAATAAGATTGTTCGCCCGTGTGTGTGTGTGTTTACATGTTGATAAAGTCAATCAAATAAATGGGTCCAAAGTTGACCGAAGTAAAGAAGATAAAAATTTGACTTTACTTACATACATGGGTATGTGTGTGTATATATATAAGTGATGGACCGTAAGTATGGATCTTTGTTTTCTGAAGTCCGCCTGTGCGTTTTCTTGTGATCTTGGCGACAACGTGTCGCATTAGTAAAAGAAGGTTGAATGCCTTTTCCCTTTGAGTCTTACGGCGTGGCTCTCTGCTGTCTGTTCATGACCTCTCGTGGTGGAAAGAATGAATAACTTGGCTGATTAAATTCTTCGTTATTTATACTTTTTGGGGTCACTAAAGTGGATCAAAAATAGTTTTACTGCGGGTCCTAAAATTCAAGCGCGCAGACATTTATTGGCCAATCAGATTCGTATATTTACTTATTTGTTTTAGAGCCTAAATATTTTCCTGTTAATTAGTTTCTGAGCTGGATTTTCTAGAATGTTCTTATTCTATGTTTTTAGCTGATTGGTTGAAAAATATAAAAATGTAACTTTAATGTTAATGCGATTTTGATCCAAAATTTCTAGAATGCTCTTATGTTATTGAAGTTGGTTATTTTAAGGCTAAAAAATGTGTATTCTATACCACTAACTTGTTCCACTTTGATGGATCAAATTTCATTCTCTTTGACTTCTTAGACTAAAGGACTTCTTTGCCCAGGAAGTAATAAATACGACTAAGCAAATATATTGGGGAACACTGAGTTCCGGAGAGGGTGATCAGCGACAACGGAACTCATTACAGTTCAGCAACATTTAAGCAGTTTCCAAAAAGAATGGGGATTTTATCATCGCACATTATCTCTAAAATATCCACAGTCCAATGAACTTGCTGAACGTTGTGTTCAGTCAATGAAACCTGCCATCAAAAAGACGAAATCGAGCAGCTGTGACATTGACATGGTATTGCCGTGCCTCCGGAAAACTCCGATAGACCGCATAATCCCGTCACCGGGGGAACTGTTATTTAACGGAAAATTGGTTTGCAACTTCCCACTAAAATATGCTAACCACAATACACTTAGAGACAAGCTGGACATAACAGCGTACTATGACCAACATACAGAAGGTCTTCCTGATATCCAAATAGGACAACGCGTTAAGATACACAACAAAGAAGCTTCGTAGTTGTCATGCAAACGTGTAGGAGGTGATATTGCGTTTTTGATATTTAATTTCCATTTTGTAGTGGTATATTTAATTTGTTTTTATATGTGGTTGCGTGTTCTCACAAGTCGGAAGGCCGCCATTTATAGCGATGGGGATATTATTATTATTATTATTATTATTATTATTATTATTATTGGGTTTTTGGTTTAAGGTTTAAGTTGGTTTTGTTGGTATTACTTTGGTTGCGTTGGTATTTCGTTGGTTGTTATCCCCTCGCTAAATGTTGATGGAAAATTGAGGTAGTGGAGAAGAACGAAGACGTCGTAAGGTTTTGTATCAAGGTTTTAATGGCAGCATGAAGTAAAAGTGTTTACGCTGGAATGCTGCGAGGTCTCGTAGTAAGGAAAGAAGGTAGGAAGTTGTTAGAGTGTATAATCTAATTTGTTTTTAACTAGAATCCCTTGGTCTAGAACAATAGACCCAAGGGATCCATAAATTAGATGGCTCTCCTCATAATTGTTGATGCGGCTACTCTGTTCAGGAACAGACGTTAAGACGTCCGTTCCCTTTGAGGATTTCTGAGCGAGAGACAGATTCGCAGGCTTTCTTCAATTTTTGGTGCTGCTAGGAAATATGGTTCGGGCTGAATAGGACAAGTCATCCTGATTGGATGAAAATGTTCGACGACTCTAACGGTCAAATTAAATTACGTGCCAAACAAAAATTCAAGTTTCTTTCTGCTACAAACGTGCACTAAACCAAGGTCCTACATCGTTCAGACTCCATCTAGATAAGTCTTCCTAAAAAATCGAAAACACCAGGGAGAAGACCCATCGAAAGTCTCAAAGCATCCACCAGAGATCCCTAAATCCTGAGTCGAAACCAACCCATCTTCAAATAACCAACAATCTAACCCATAACTTGGGGAATATAAAAGTTCATATCCTTCTCATTGGTATTAGTCAGAAAGTGAACTTGAGTGTAAAAGAGCGTCAAGTGTTCGAACTCACTAACTACGATGTTGCAGTCCAACCCGTTAGCCATTACACCACAATGACTCCCTTGTATGTTTTTGGTTACAGTTTCAATGCTGTAGAATTTAGTAATAAATAACACCTAATAATATCTGTTTTGATTCAAAAATCTATAAGATTATGGTATCTTTGAGAAAAAAAAATTTTGATTATTTGTGACAATATTGGTCTGTGGCCTTGGTCTGTGAGGGGTTAAAAACATCAGGCTAAAAAAGGGTTGAATGGCGAAAGTTATTTGCCAAGCCGTGTAAAATGAGAATTCGTGGAAATTCTGGGGAAAACGGTTAGATTTGCCAGAAAAAGGAAAATTTGAAGAAAAACAGCAGTGATTTAAAATTAATGGATGTTATTAAAATAATTAGCTTCGGCCAGAAGCTGGAACACAAGGTGTTAACAATGGAAGTCTTGTTAACAGTAGAAGAGCCATCTGGGTAGTCAGATCATAATTTTAGTTGATTAAACAAACAACTCAGCCGGGCGAATTTCACCGGGGTTAACTCTAAGGGTTATTAATTAGTCTGTACCGCAGACTCCGCCTTTTCGCCCACATATTTTTAAAAACAATTTTGTCAAAATGACAGTCCAACGTTTTTTGTTTTGTTTTTTTTTGGTAGGGGGAGAAGAAGGGAGAAATCTCCCGAATGACATTACCAATAAAAATGAGAAAGACTGCCGGTATGAGGAAAGTTATCGTCCCGTTATCACGGGTGGTGGTGACAGGACAGACTTTGCGGTAGTTGAAGAAAAGGGGTCGGACCCTGAGATTATGAAGGAAATGTACACAAAGACATAATGAATATCTTATGATAGAAATGTGACGTTAAGAAGATTCTCCTACCCCGTCAGAACCTACCCAGAGTTTAGGCATTTATTACTTAAGCAGGCCGTTTTAGAGTCTCATCGCGCACTACCGACCTTGCCAGATGGACGTACGGTCCGTCAGAACGAAGTTGCCGCTGCGAGACCCTGATCCTCACCAAGTTACCAAGAACTGACTAATTCATGTCCTTAGACCAACCTACGTGCCACACACACAACCTATCTATATTTTGTACGCCGAAAATTTCGAACTTGAGAACCTACAAATTACTTGTTTTTTGGAAACTATTTTTTTTTAATTTTATCAACAATAATATACCGTTCGGTTCCGGTCGCTTGCTATCAACAACCTCTTCTTTTCAGGTGTGAATCTTCGCTACCCTTACACTAAAAAATAATCACACCGTGGGGTGGGGCTGTTTATGGCCACCTTCCTGACAAGAACTTTAACTATCTGTTTCCACCACGCTGCGGATGGTCAGAGGTAGATAGACGGGCTATTGTCTACTAAATAGCGTTACCGACGATCAACGCTAACGAACAACACAGGAGGTGATTTCGATCACTACCTGCACCCCCAAGGGCTTGTAATTACGTAAAGTTTCAAATCCAACGCCTTAACCCCTCGGCTTTTATATCTGCTTTATTATTAAGTGTGTACTTATTTTGAAACGATAACGAAAGATATTTATCTACTCCATAAATACCTCGTTTCTTGGACACATTGCGTTTTGTATCTATATACCAAACCCTCTGCACGGGCATAATGTGACACAAGATCAATGTATTGAATTACAGCTTGGCCCACTGGGCTGAGATATCGTTCGGCTGGCCGTGTTACCCGGTACGCAGAACAGGTCGGGTGTGTCCTTGCTCCAGTGGCAGTCGGTCGAGGCTGTCTGATGTGGGTTCCGGGGAGGCCCAGCATTCGCGTCCAGCGGCTGAGAACGGTTCCCCTTGAACCTCATAGGACCTTCCGGAGGGGCTAGGTTTATCGCCTGGCGCATGAAACGCCTCTTTTTATGGGAATGCCGACGGGACTCAAGTCATTCTTGGAATCACTGTCAGGTGCCTGGTTTCCATAATAAAAAAAGGCAATTATTCTTTTGAATGATGGAGGTTTGTGTTGACGAGACTTTTTTCGCCTTCACTCGAGGAAGTGGAATAGTGACGTGGCCGGAACTAACACCGTTTTTAACGTTGAAGCGGAAAATAACAAACTCGGCCTTTTTCGGAGAAGACTTTGCTGCGAGCGGAACGCTGAAAAAGGATCTCCCTGATTGACCGTTGAGAGCCATTTGGTGTGAAGAAGTTTTCCTCTGAATAGTAAAATTTCTAATGGCTGACTGAGAGCCTAATGGAGTTCGATCAGGTATCCTTTATTAATTGCTGAATCTTCTAGTCGAAAGGAGATATTTTTAATTACTGACCTGAGAAAATTTTATCGAATTTCAAATTCAATTGCTGCGTCTCCTATTCGAAAGGAAATATTTATAATTGCTGAACGGAGGAAATTCGTTCAAGTTTTCTACAATGGAATTGCTATGCTGTGAACACAAAAATTATGAATGCAGAACACGAGGTAGGAAAGAGTTCTTCCCTTCAAGCCACTTCATAAAGGAACTTTCTAAGAAACAAATTGCTGAAATCTGTCTCAATACATTTTTTCTTAATTACAATTGCTGCTACCGCTGCTGTTCAACTGAAGATTTTACTGTTGTGAAGGCTTCCATTGTTTAAAGGACTTTTTTTTAAACCTGTAAGACTGTTTTATTTTCGAATTCAAATGAATTCTATTATTTCTTTGTATCCGCACCTCTGCTTTGTTCGTTGTTTTCGGCCCAAATCTTTTTCGGAAACTACTGTCAAGGGTTAACCGTTCGGTCATTCGACAGGACGCTAAAATGCAATAATTTTAGCAGTATGTGCTTTCTTTCTTTTTAAGTGAATGTTATATGCATGTTATATATATATATATATATATATATATATCTGTAAATAAATAGACAGTTTATTGGACACGCGTGTTACTTTTATTCCTGGTTTAATATTAGAATTTAAATTGACACGTGAGTATGGTTTGTCTTGTGGTTGAAGAAGACTGTGAGTTATCTCCCTAAGAGTGTGGTCATATTTTTCTTTTTACGTTGACGGACTCGTTTCTTCTGTTATTTTTTGTAAGAAACATAATCCTTTAATTCCTGCGACGCCCGACAAATATAAGGTCAATTTCCAGCGGAGTTTAACAGGTTTGAATTCAGAGTTTTCCTTCTCCTAGACTGGTTGCTTTACCAATCTGCCTGTGTTTATGCTTGGAGTGAATCTCGCTGGAAAACGTGATGGTGCGAGAGTCCCGTGACGCATGCGCAACGAGCCTTCTCGGGGTGCTGTTTTTTTTTTTCCCCTTTTCGGTTCGAGAGATGAAAAAAGAGAAGACGCAGAGACAGAGGGGAGTCGCGGTAACCTGGGGATGTTGAAGTCGCTGAACTGAAAACACAATTTTTTCTCCTGTTGCACTGGTGTTGACCATATAATTTCTTATTTTCCCATTCAAGTCTATAGGGTAGCGTCTGCGTGTTTGTTGTATCTCACGGTGAAATTTATGTGCGTTTGCCGTTCTAAGACGTTAGGAGTATTTAGACGTGCGAAGGTCCGATCTAAGGTTTCGAAGTCTAGGAGAAAGAACGCTAAATTACTCTCTGGACCTTAATTGTTTTCACTGCAAGGAGGAAGATCTTTAAATTACTTGCTGTATTGTTGCCCCCCTTTTTTTATTTAATCCACTACACTGCCCAACTATTCATCGATAGCTGGAGGGAGAATAATTGGATTCATACCTTTCCCAAGTGCTATGTGAAATGCAATCAGACTCGTCCAGGATTTGAACTCGTGTCACCGTGTCCATTTCCTACGACGATAACCATTACACCACGGGCACCTCCTTGAGTGGTGTAATGGTTAGCAATCTAGACTTGCATTTCGAGTCTCACTGAGTGCCCCATTCATACGGCCTTGCGCAACATCTAAACACAAAGGCTTGGTAAATTACTAAATACGTCGTTACTAGTTTAGTTTCTTTGTTTGATGGCATGTCAACCTTCGTTGGTTATTTAATACCAAAACCATCCTTGTAGGAAAACAGTAGTGGTACTATTTAACCCATAGCTGGGAGGGATAAAAGAGTTCATGCCTTTCCCAAGGGGTATGAGTCTGAAAGTGAACGTTAACGAACAACTGGAGTTTGAACTTGCTTACTTCAAGTTACAGTCCAGTACTTTGATTATTACGCCACGAAGAATCCTCAGGGTGTTTCTGCGTATACACAATTACACATTAATAGATAATGCACACACACACACACACACACACTGAGTAAACACATAAACAAATTACGTAAATATATACGCACCCTTCCAGTACAATCGTTCACACATATCGGATATATACAGCTTATTGAAAAAGCTTACAGCAATATCGAAAGATTACTAAGTTTGACCTTTCGTCTTTCAATGTGAAAACTGTCAACAGATGGGAAGGAAAAGCCGAGTCACCCTCAACACGTCGCCTCGGGCCGATGTGTGAGGGAAAGAGAAGAGTTGATGTCTAAAACATCTTGTTTTATGAAGATAGTTGCGGAATTCGGAATGTAGGAGATTTTGTTCGGCCTTATTCGTAAACAGTGTGGGTAAAATTCGGTCGCTTGTTTCCTGACCTTGGGACAGAGTTAAGGAAACGAACCAAGTGAGAAATAGAAAAGGGCCAGCCGGAAATAGGCAGTGAAAAGTGCGTGCGAGTAACATAGTCCCGATAACACAAATTAAAGCAGAAAACAAATTCTCTGCTATAATAACAGAATGGGAATCCATTATTCGAGAGAAAATGAATAAGATGTTTAACAGGAAAGGAATGTTCTTTGTGTGTTAGCGTATGTGAACGAAAATGTTTTTGCAACAGAAAAGAGTTTAAGTGTTTCTAAAAAGCAAACATTGAATGTAATCATGGGGTATGTTATGCCGATAATATGGTGGAGTTACTCGGCAAATTTTGAGTTGTTTAGTCTTTGTGACACAACCAGTCTAGGAGAAGGAAAACTCTGAATTTAAACCAACTGTATTTCGCTTAAAAATTAACCTTGTGTCTCGCCCTGCTCGTTGCAGAACGGTTGGGTATATTCATACTTGCTCGGAGAGATGTGAAATGCAGCCTTATGAGATGTAGCCTTTCGTGACCGCTGGGCTGGAACACACTTCGGACGGCACCGTTCACAGGTACACGGATCAGGTCGAGTGTGTCTTGGTCGCAGTCGGTCGAAGCCATCTGACATGGATTCCGGGAAACCGGTATTCATGTTACGCGCGCTAAGACCGGCGCTCCTTGAGCTTCAGGAGACCGTCCCCCAAGTTCTAACTCTCTCCGGTGGGGCTGGATTTATCGCCAGGGAATTTAGAGGAATGCCGGGCGTGTCTGCGCCCGAAGCCACTTTAAAAAAGATCTTGTGACCCACTCGCCCGTTTGGTGGGGCGCGCGACAGATACCTGCATGAGGAGAACCTTGTTCTGTGAGTTCAGCTCTGTGACCTGTTCACGAGGGAATGTGTGTCTGTCGGTGCTCTTGTGTATGTGGCAGCGAACTGTAGTTGACCTGTCGGCTACATTGATAACGTCGGTGTAATCTGGTTAATTCGTGCCGTTATGCTACCCGCCGACTGCTGTGTCTTCCGATATCTACAGTGTCTTTTTGGTATCTGTTGTGGTCTGCTGAGGAAAGTTTTCTTTGTTGTTCTTATTGTAAATCAATAAACTCATCTCCAACATAATTGAAGGATATTGGCTTTTAGCCCAGTGGGTAGAGTGTTCGCCAATGGTCAGGGAGACCTGGGTTCAATCTCAGGTCATGTCATACCAAAGACTTTAAAAATGGTACTTGATACCTTCTGGCTTAACACTCAGCAATATAAGGTACGTATCAAGGGTAAAGGGAAGTAATCCAGGGAACGGAGTCGCGCCCTTCCCTACACCTCGGTGTAGTAGCTATTGAAAAGGGAGCCTTCTGGTCGCCCTCGATTACGGTCGCCAATTTTACTTTACTACATCATCGTGGGTTTGATTTTCGCTCCAAAATTGGTGCTTCTGTATCAGCTATTTCTTTTCTACTTTTAAATTTGATGCAAATTTATTTTCATTTATTCCATCAATATCTATTTTTATTTTTAAGGTTCAATTGTTGTTATAAATGTAAGAATTTATTTCTAAGTTTGTTGGTTGCGTTTTATGGCAGATTACTTGATTTATACCGGCTCATTGGCCTTGTAGGTAGAGTGTTCGATAATAGTCCGGGAGACCTGGGTTCAATCCCAGGTCGCGTCATACCAAAGACTTTAAAAATGGTACTTGATATCTCCTTGCTTAACACTCGGCAATATAAGGTACGTATCAAGGGTAAAGTGGAGCAATCTAGGGTAAGGAGTAGCGCCATCCCCTACACCTCAGTGTAGTAGCTATTGAAAAGGGAGCCTTCCGGTCACCCTTGACTACTGCCACCAACTTTACTTACAACTTACTTGATACCAAATTCTGTTTATACACTTATATTTTTAATATACAGGATTTGTATAAAATAATTAGTAGGTAACATTATGCCAGAGCTCATTTATTTGCACACAGTTAAATAGTTTCAATTATTGCTTTGTAATACTAATAACTCAATTCAACATCAGTCATTTGTTTGCCCACAGTTAAATGGTTTCAAGTATTGTAAATCATAGAATATTTTTTCTTTGACCCATAGATAGGACACTAACAGGTTCTACCACTCCGGTCAGAGTGGACCTGGAAGTAATGGTAATGAAGGGGTACTCCATATTCCTTAAAGCTCCAAACCCAAAACCTCACAGTCAGATGGCTTAGTGTCATATCCAGGACAGTTGGGTGGGGAAATCTTACCCCACTGCAGAGATGCAGTCGGTGTATTCTACAAATCCTGCCGATTTGGCTATTTTTTGAAGGGCATGACAAGATAATATATGTTGCTAAGCAATATAAGTTTTACTTGCACATTGTAGTGTACATAAAAAAGGAAGTAACGAATATTGAAAACTAAAACAAGGTACTATTGTCCTTCACTAAGTTTTTCCTCGTCTGGTACACAGTTGCTTACAGTACCTGTTTTTACTAAATGGTCTCCAATTGATCAGACTTATCGTCACTTGTCATTTAAAAAGCTTTGCTTTGTCTGACACACAGGCTTCAGGTTGCAAACAGTTCATGATGTTTTAAGTAGTCACCCTTCTAAGTACAGACTCAGCTCATCGCTGCTTATCTTGTTATTTACTAACTTTTGCTTAGTCTCGCAAACAAGCCTCTGGTTACTTACGGTATATATTGTTCATAAGTTGTCACATATCTCATGACGGAAAAGATTAACTTAAGCAATCTGACCGAAAGCGGTGCTTTCAGAGTACTTTGACTGTAATTCAAGCAAGTTGCTGTTGGCTGAAGATAGAATTTTAGCTTAAAAGTTTAAATCTATTGCCCGGCAAATAATACTTTAAGGTCAGATCAAAGACCATTTCTTACTAAAACTGTGTATGTATTTACCCACCCCCTCTGATATGAAAATGGTTTGGTCTGGTTTAGTTTGGTTTTATGGTATATCAACCATATCCAAATCCAAATCCTCTTTACACATATATATCAAATATATGTATGATTTGTAAACACATTTTGTTGATAACATTTTTAAACGATCCTAAGCCCATTCTTTTGCGCACAGTTAAATGGCTCGAAGTATTGCTGTGTATCACTAACAATTCAGTTAAGCAACAGTTAAATGATCAAACAGTTCTCTTTCTAACAATTTAATTTAGCATGAGTAATTTATTTGTAGATAGTTTAAATGATCAAACAGTTCTATTTGACCCATAGATAGGACCCTATCAGGTGCTTGCACTCCGGACCAGAGTTGATCAGGGAGTGATGGCAATTAAGGGCTACTCCGCATTCCCCAAAATTAGAACCTCATCATCGGGACCAGAGTTGATCTGGGAGTGATGACAATTAAGGGCTACTCCGCATTTCCTAAAGCTGGAACCTCACCATCAGATTGTTTTGTGTCATATCTGAGACACTCGCTGAGGGGGTTCTTACCCCTTTACAGAGAAGCAGTCAATGTATTCTGCAGCCCCAGCCGACTGAGCCCCATAGTGTAATGGTTATCGTCGTTAGTCATGGACACGGCGACCCGAGTTCAAGTACGAGGTGAGGCTGATTGCATTTCACATAGTACTAATACCATTGGGAAAGGTTTGAAATAAATTTTCTTTCTGCAACTATGGGTAAATAGTAGAGCAGACTGGGGTTTTAAGTCTTGGTTAGGTAACCAGTCAAGGAGAACGAAAACATTGTTTAACTCCGCTTAAAATTGACCTTGTGTCACATCCTGCCCGTGCAGAAAGGTTGAGTAAATATATGGGGCTCAAATGAAGGGTTGGTTTGTTATTTATTTTGTAGTGGGTTGTCGTGGTCGGTCTATGGTCGTTAATTTTGAAAAGTAGTCGGAAACAGGTTATATGACAACTAAATCGATTAAAGAGCCAATCATATTCCACCAGTTATATCTTCGTTTTAGGAACGAATCGAGCCCACCACCAGCAATAAAAAGGAAAAGAAAACGGGTCATAAGTTAAGTGGTCACAGTGATGTCAGTAGAGATAAAGACGACACACAGAACAACACACACACTTATCTCTCTCTCTCTCTCTCTCTCTCTCTCTCTCTCTCTCTCTCTCTTCAATTTTTGTTGACACCATCAGCAATTTAATATACAACTTCAATAGAAATATCCTCTGATTAACTATTACATTTCATACCCACTCACCAATAAAACAAATAAATAAATAGATAAAAATATTCGGGAAGAAAATCCATCGAGTGTACATTCGGATGGAAAAAGGTAACCGGATGTTGTCGGAACGGTCGCTTATTCTAAAATGATTAAACACGTCGCTGTGCAATTTGGCTCTGTCCATGCATCCGGTTGAAACGTAAATATCAACTCACAAATTTAAAAAAATCTTTTTCAACCAATCAGAAACCTTCCTCTAAATCCTTCTAGTGCATATTCCCCAACTAAGCAATAAAAAAGTGCCCACAGACTTAAAACACTACAACCTACACCTTATTTACCACCGGGCAGACCCACCTGGCATTCGTGACAGATGGGTAGATGAAGATTGATTATCTGATTTCAGGGCGCCTTCCCCCTCAGGCCATACCTGCTTTGCAGAGTTGAGTCTATTTCTCGACGCCCCAGAAAAGGAATGCCGACGGGACCAAATATTTTTTGGATCAGCTACGCATGTGTCTCAATTTGTGCGTAATTCCTTATATAAGGACCTAGTGTCATATATCAACTTGACTGGAAATCGGTTAAATATATTCAACCCACACCTCGGACAAGGACTGAGATGACCGCAAGCCTATCAACGAACCCGCACCCCTACAACGTGCAGAACCTACCAGAAGTGGATCACTCATACCTTGCATACCGGACCAAGAACGAAATCACGCCCGCTCACCTGCTGACTCCATCAAGAGCGAAAAAGAACACGATTCCCTTCTGTGATTACGAATTCTACACCACACTCCCTCTGTTTATTTTACAACAATGAAATTTAACTCTAAAAATTTGTCCGTTATGATTTTCCATATTATTTTCCTTGTTTATAGATAATCAAACATCTTCAAACTTAAAAACTGTACATAAAGAGATAATTGTTAAAAAGGACGGTTCTCATATATACATGCATATACATTTTTATCATCCAAAATGAATAAATAGATATTATAAAACTCTTTCAATGTCTTCGGGCTTGAACACACCGAAGTACTGTCTAGAAGCAAGAATATTTTCACTTAAATTGCTTGTTTACTACATATCCTCCTACAAAATCTTAACAATTAAGCCAATACAGATAAAAAAGGATTCTTGAGAAGAAAGATGCGTTATTTTTATATCTGTGTAATGAAATTTTATGATTAATAGGATATTTTTTTTTTATGGTAAAGTTTTCTAAGGCAACTGGAAGATAAGAATTTGTCCGTTTATATTTGTTTTAGAACTGTTTTCCTACGAGTTGTGTTAGGAGTTATGAGGGAGTGATGACTAAAATTTCTTCATGGTGGTGGTGCATGCGTTCAAAGGCTTGAAGGGGCACTGTGAAAAATTGATTATAGAATTGCGTTGATTGTGCATTTATATACACATTTTTTTATATCGGGTTTCACTGTAGATTAGATTGCTATCGTTTATCCCCTCTTCGTAGCCCTTTATAAAAATATATTTCTAAGAAAAAATCAAACCGACCACGTGCTGCACTTGATTCGTCCATGATGGAAAAGGGAGAAGTAATACCAGACGTTACGGCGCCAAAAAGCTACCTGCTCCTATTTGTCGAGAACTACTCTTGGGACCCTCAGTTCGAATTCTGGGATCAAACTGTAAAGGCACAAAAAAAAAAAAAAAAATATCCAGCAGAAGGGTTTCGTCACTCGCTTCTTGAATAACCGATAAGTATTTCAAACTGGCAAGAAGCTTCCCAAGAGATAAAAGTAAAATTAAACGAAAACCGACAGCTGAAATTCTACCAAGTTAAACAACTGGAAGAAAATTCAACCGAGAATTCTGCTGAAAAGATAACTTTACAGAAGACTCGAAATTAAATGAAAACTGAAACATTTTGACAAAACTAAAAAGAAAAGAAAAATACACAAATTCAAAGAACTTTGTTTCCCAGACACTCTCTCAGATAAGTTTCCGCAAATTACACTAACATTTGTAACACTTTATCTTTTCCATCTCTTTCTTTCTCGTTTCTTTTGTATAAATTTCCTTATTGTCTGTGTTATCTTTTCGAATCAGTATCCGAACTAGAAAGCTGCGGAACTTACCGTTTGAACTTACTGTTTGAACTTACCGTTTAATATTGCATACTAAAGCCTCCTAAAATATTACCAAGTTAAATACAAAATTTGGCTGTTAGTGTCATTCCTTTATATCAAATTTTTTCTCTTGAAATTCTTAATATTGCTAATTTTATCCTTCAAATTCTTTTACCTTACGTTTTAAGCTACACTTTTTAGACTCATCTCCAGAAGATGACTTCCGGTTTCATTCTCTTATTGAAGAAAGAGACCAGAACTTTTGCAATTTTATTCCTTCCAGATAGATTCCGATATCTCAAGTATCGTCGGTAAGAAACACTGTCTTTCTCCTCTTGAAATACAGAATTATCATAATTATTTGATATTTTCTAGAATTTCCCTTTACTGTAATTTATTTTCTGATTTTCCCGTTTTAGCACAAGTAATTCTATTCTTCTCTTAGCATTATTTTTACTTGAATAACCTCCTTTTATCGAAGAATTGTCTACTACTCTCAATTTATTTAGTCCATGACTCCTTAAATTAATATCAGGCTTTCTGTCCGAGGCAACGTTTTTGTAAATCGTTCCTCACATGCGCTTATCAAACTGCAGTTTGTTCTTTTTCAGTTTTACTCTTTCCTGGCTATGAATAAACTTGTTGATGAACCCTGACTTTGTTACTGAGTTTTAATTGTCAAAAGATGTTTAAATCACCGTCAGAGACAATGCACGCGTTTCCCTGAACCGGCTATATATCAAAGGAGACGGTATCTTTTATGTATTTGACGCTTAGTTGATTTCAAGCATTCCATCTAATATTGATAATTATATCGTTTCAAGTAATTATTTCTACCAAATAATAGTCATTTATTTGCTCAAAGTTATATGATTTCAAGTAAACTCGTTGACTCTCTCTCTCTCTCTCTCTCTCTCTCTCTCTCTCTCATCGTTCCCGACAGGTTCTTTAGCTCTGCACAGAGCTAATGTATGTTAGTATTTGGTTTGGTTTGGTTTCCTTGTTTTCAATGACATATCAACCTTTGTGGGTTATTTATGCCAAAGGCATCTTTGTAGAATAGTAGTGGTACTATTTAACCCTTAGCTAGAGAATGGGATAAGTATTAGTTCAAAAGTGAATCTAATAGCACGCTTAGAGTTCGAACTCTCCTATTACGATGTCACAGTCTAGCACGCTAGCCACTATGCCAAAGCTACTTCCCCTAAATATTTAGTAACCGTGATCAGCAAGAAATATTTCACTTAGTCACGAAGAATGTTGTTTTTTTTCTTTCTGCTACTTCAATGTCTCATCATAATTTACGTGGTAATTTTCTTTCTTTTTTATGAATAATATAATCCTATTCTTTATTCCAATTTTGTGTTTATTGTTGCTGAGATGAACATATCTATAATGATTGACTTTTGAAGAATTTATTGAATATATTCCGTTGTATTCTTCTCTTTGTGATTGAACAAAATCAGAGAAAGTTTATATCGGGCTGGTTTCATTGTCTGGCATAAAATAATAGCACAATCCATTGATTCCTGATGAGTCAAAACTTATTTTCAGAGAATTAGAATTTCGCATACACTAGATGACACATATATACTAAAGGAGGTGCTGGTGTGGATTATAACTCGTAGAAAATGGACATGGCAGCTCTGGTTCAAATCCTGGCGAAATTGTTTGCATTTCAAGTTGCGCTAATATTCTGGGGAAAGGTATGAATCAAATTATTCTCCCTCCAGTTATAGGTAAATAGTAGGCCAGACTGCGTTCAACAGCTTTGTTATGGCAATCGACCTAGGAGAAGGGAAAATCTAAATTTTAACCTGTCAAAGACCGCTTAAAAAGTTGACCTTGTGTCACGTCCTGCTCGTAAGAAGGAGATTGGTAAATAAATACAGAAATGTATGAGATTGAGTTGCCATGTTATGTAGGCGAGAAAGGGGGGGTGTAATGGTTACTGACATTGGAAATGGGCATGGTGACCCGAGTTCAATTCCAGGACAGGTCTGCATTTCACATAACACTAGTACTTTTGGAAAAAGAACGAAGTCTCTCTTCAGTTATGGGTAAATAGTAGGGTAATTTACTAAGCTTTTTGCTTAGATGTGGCACAACGCCATATGAAAGGGGCACCCACTGAGACTCGAACTCACTCGTGTAGGTTTGCTAATCGAGTCTGCTAACCATTACACCACCAGAGGCGTACTAGTAGGGTAGACTCGGCTCTTTAACTGGTATGGGAACCAATCTAAGAGAAGGAAACCTCTGAATTCAAATTTGGTCAACTCCACTTAAAATGGCCTTGTTTCTCAACTTGTTCGTGCATAGGAGTGGATAAATACACACACACACACACACACACACACACACCAATATACATACATATACATATATATATAGAGAGATATATCAGATTTATATATTCAATGCCATGGAAGTTTATCTGCGACCTTTGGTTTCATGAAGTTTTACAAACAAGAATCATCAGGTAGATAACGTTATCTGTCTGATGATTGTTGTTTGTAAAACTTCATGAAACCAAAGGTCGCAGATAAACTTCCATGGCATTGAATATATAAATCTAATATTTATTTATTTATCATCATTATATAATAGCTCTATCTCAGATATTGAGCACTCTCCAAATTATATCGCACTAGGTTTGCCACAAACCCACAAAGTGAATTTGTGACAACCAACACGGTTACAATATATATATATATATATATATATGTGCGTGTGTGTGTGTGTGTGTCTTCTCTCAATTCCAGACGATATTCCTGATATTTTGTCAGTTCTTGCCCCGGACAATTCGACTGTTAAGCATGTAACAGAATTAAAATTTATAATTCGTCCTATTTACCTAGGTTGGCTAGTAAGGAATGACCGGCCTGTAAATTCCCACTAGTCTTCTCCCAGGGTGTCTGTTGGCTGCTGCTAATGTGATCGACTCAAGGTTTGTTGACCGAAGTCAAGGGTGACCCGAAGGCACCCTTTTTAATAACTACTACACAGAGGTGTTGCGTAGGGCACCACTCCTTTCCCTGAATTGCTCCACTTACCCTTGATGCGTACCTTATAATGCTGAGTGTTAAGCAAGAAGGCATCAAGTACCATTTTTAAGTCTTTTGTATGACTCGAGCTGGGATTGAACACCAGGTCTCCTGGACCATTGGGGAACACTCTAACCATTAGGTCAATAGACTAGTATATATATATATATATATAATCAAATAAAATAAGAAATAAAAACCTAAAAAATAGAAAAATATTTTGAAAATTAATCAAATAAGTAGAATGATTCAAATAAAAATAAAAATATTATATTTACATTTTCCCATCGTGCTAGGGATTTGGGCTACTGGAAATAAGTGCTCATAACTAAATTTGGAGACAGAGCCCCTAGTGGTGTAATTACTAAAGTGCTGGACTGCGACCTCGAAGTAAGCAAGTTCAAACCCCAGTTGCGCTATTATGTTCACTTTCGGATTTATACCCTCAAAAAAGGTATGAACACCCCCGCCATCTCCACAACTACGGGTGAAACAGTACCATTACTGTTCTTCAAGAATGGCTTTGGCATCAGATAACCCACGAAAGTTGATATGTCATTAAACAAAGAAACCTTCTGCTACATGTGGGTAGGGGAGATCTCATAAAACACCGAGCATATTAAGCACTAACAAGCTAGTGACCACTCCCCTTTAAAAGCTCACTGAATGTCTTCAGTCAAGCAAAGAATATTATGCTAAGTAACTTTTGTAGCTTGTAAATCTAAACTTCTTGAGTAATGGGTTTTTCTCGTATAATTTTATTTTCAATTTTTTTTATTTCTAAGCCAAAGAATTATTATTAGAAAAGTTATTGAATCTGGACAACTCCTTTCAGAAGGTTGTAAAATGCACGTCTTATCTGATGGGTTGGTAAGAGTATTTATTTAGTTTCCTACCAAGCTAAAATGTGGCACTAGGTTTTCTTAAATGTAGGGCGCCATAAAGAAAGAACCCCCCACCCCTAGCAACGATTGTTGGAATTATTTCATTGTAATGGGGACATCTTCTTGGAAGGGACTTTTATGGTCGTTATAACCGGAAGGAAATGACGGGATTTGTTGGAACTGACACCGCCTGTTGAGAGTATAAGGCTTTTCGGCTCAAGCCACGAGGCAGGCAAGACGTCATTTTTATTAGTCCTGTGAATTTTCGAAGGATATGCTGGTTTTTAAACAATGCTGTTCCTAACAGTTAATAAGGAGTAAATCCCTCAAAGAATTTTGCTGCTGTGCTGGACCTCTCCTACCGAAATATGCTGTTACTTATATCAGTGAATTTGTGATGTCTTGACTTTCACCGCGAGGTGTTCCAGAACTACTCTGCTGTGCTGTATTCTTCCTGGTAATATGTGCTGTTGCCTATATCTGTGAATTTGTGCTGTCTCGACTCAGACCATGAGGTGTACAATTGAATTTGATGTCATAAACAAGTGCTGAAAAAACTGCCGAATGAACACCCATGTTTCTGCATTATTCGCTGTATTCTTGACGGAAAAGTGAACAGTTTTTCCCAAGAGATATTTTCGCCTAAGAGACTCTTCCATATCTTTTTTCCAGTCATACCACACCCCTTTTTTGAGTTGTAAGTACCAGCTTCTTTATTCGTTGAAGACATATCAGTTCCTTGTAATTCATGAGTAACCCAGTATTTTGTCGAAACAATTTGTATCATGGTTACTTGATTCAGTTTTTTTGACCGGTCGCTAAAATAGCAATTAATTTTAGCAACTAGGGCTTTTCTTCAAAACTTTGTAACTCCTTTTTATTTAATTTTATTTACTTGGTAATAAATAGTTCTTAGTTGTACGCACGAGGCAAGTTTGTCTTTTTATGTTTTCTTTTTTTTTATGTGCTTTTTTATTTTCTGTGGAATGATTCGTATATATATATATATATATATATATATATATCCTTTTACGGTTTTAGAAATTGCTTGGATTCTATCGGCATTCCCTTTCAGGTGTGCTTCAGGCATCAGTCTTTACCTCCTTTTAGACAAGAGGGCAGATGTTTCCTGACGGGTAAAACCTCTGCAGGAGACCGATCTTCTTTTGGGTGCCGAAAATTAAACTTTCGGTGGAAGTGGAATTGTGGGATATCTAATTTCATATTTTATCAATTGTTTTATTTTTTTATTTCATTATATGTTTTGTTCTTTTTTTTCCCATATTTTATCATTAATTTTTTTAAAAAACCCTATTTTTTAACCCCACTGTGTTTTCTGAGAATATTCAAAAACATGGACTTGCTAAAGTAATGTTGTTTTCTTCTTTTCTTTTTTTTTGTTCCCTAAAAACGGCTAATCATCGGATTCTAATTATAACTTTCGGTGTTTAAAGTAATAAAAGTTTTCTTTTCAAAATTATTCAATTCTTTTTTATTGTTTTGTCGTCATGCTCCATAATGTTAGATGTAAAATGTAAATATACTTGTCTATAAAAACCGTTTAAAAATTCTAGAAACTTTCTTTAAAAACTGACAAAATAGTTGCGCCCCAAAATTATTTTTATTTACAAAATTTAAATCAAATTCAAGTTTGTTAACTAAATTTACGATGCCGTTGGTTTGCCCTTCGTTCATTATTGGCAAATATCAACGAATGAATGAAAACTATTTTCAAGAACAATATCAATTTTAAGATCAAGAAAGATATTTAATTCATTCGCCAATTATTTCCTGAATGACTAAAAAATTAATGTATATTCGTGTCGTGTCTGATTTTTTGTTTAAAAAGAAAGAAAAACGAGTTAATGCTATAAATAGCAGTCTCAAATTACAGAAAAAGTATATATTTTTTTTAATGATAGATTTTTTTTTATTATGGAAAGCTGTTGCTTTTTATCGATAGATCTCGAATATTTTACAATTAATAAAATGCATCAAAATGAAAAGTTTAGGGGATTTTTTAAGTTTAAAGCTAGTATACAATTTAGAAAATTTGTTAATATAAAAACATGGATTATTACGCTTTTGGATTGCCATACCATTGAAAAAAGTTTCGTATCTTGTCAAGACATCGCCGACAAAAAACAAACTCGGAGATAAGAAAAGAATTTTTTTTTTTTTAAAGAAAAGAATTTTTTTTTTTTTTTAAAGAAAAGAATTTTTCTTTTTAAAGAAAAGAATTTTTTTAAATGACATAAACATAGCTCAAATTACAGTTCTCTACTCTGAAACCTGTTTTCTTTTCCTTTTCTTTTTATATAGAAAGTTGAGAGCTCTTCAACGTATAAAGAAAATGAAAACAAATTTTAAAGTAGTATTTTCACTTTTTAAGAATATATATTAGATTTTCCCGCCATAAAAATGCATGTTTTTCTACATGTCAAGTATATAGGGACGTTTCCGGTTTTCGATTTATATTTCTGTTTAGGTTTGTCTTTTTAAAGTTCACTCGAAATTTGTTAAATGTCAAACAGGTTTTGTTTTTAAGATCCCGTTGCAGATTTATAAAATAATCTTTGCCTGGAGTTATTATTAACGGTTTTCGTAATAAATCTCTCACGCTGTGTAACACACGATGATATACTCGGCTCAACTTGAGATTTGACACCCCCGCATCTCACACTGTATAAAACGGTCACCTGCGCTTGTGAACCCCCACGAGGATAGATCACAAGAGAGAGAGAAAAAAACGCTTGGTGATTGAAGTACTGAATTTTGTCTATCAGTCCGCAGTCCGTATTTGAGCCCAGATTTCAAAGCAAACACAGTCACTTCGAACTTACTGACAACTGCTATTTCCTGCCCACTATCGCTCCATCCCAACTTGATACATAAAAATAGATTAATAAATCATTATGTTGGTGAATTTGTCAAGTTTTTTTTATCTATGGGTTTGCTTGTCACTGAGCAACAGAAAACAAACGGCATATTTGGTTGCGTGTGTGCTTGCGAGTGTGTGTGTGCGTGCGCTAGATTTTGGTTGATTTGGCCACTTCTCTATTTGAGTCAAATCTTAAAAAGTATTTAGAAATGCAATAAGTGATTGTCTCCCTTTGATACTTTATATATCCATTTGGGAGTCACGTGACAGTATCAGAAATACATTCTCACCCTCTTTTCGCTTCTGTTCTTTGAACAGTGGAGACATCTTTTACACTTGTCAAGGAACAGTAAAGCTGTAGGGAACGAATAAATAATCAAAAAATTTAAATTGAATAAAAAAAGAAAACTTAAAATTTGCAGAAACTCCCAGAGGTCCCTGACAGCAAAAAGGGATGACGCATGCGTAAAGAAAAAAGGCAACCTCCTGACAAGGGGGAACAGGCTTTCTTTCTCTTTCAGGCCGTGACCAGCGAATTGATAACATCATTGCTGACGGGTGTCTGGGCGCCACGCATATGTCTTTGGACGAGGCGTTGGTTAGTCCCTTTCACCCAGTTGCAACTCTCTCACGGTTAACAGTACGCTGAAATATAAAGACTTCGAGATGGAAACTACAAACTAAAACAACCGGACTTTGACAAACTTCCAAAAGAAACTAACCCTTATGGAAGTCTTAAATACCAAATGAGGACAAACATGTGCAAGAAACGATTAACGTATTTTTGACACCTTAACTGGAGGATTCAACCATTTCAATGTATTCAGGAAAAACTCCCTCGCTCATGGAATGGTTGTTGAACCCAGTAAATAAAGGAAAGTATAAAAGAAACATCTTCGTCTCTTATCTGTTGCAGACTTTTTTTTTGGTATAATTCTTTTGGGACTTTCTTGGGCAAGGAATTACACCGACCAGTCAACCAGTAAAATAAACTAACCAAAATATGGAGTCAGATATCAAACGGCAACACAGCCTTGCCCTTTGCCCGTGACCTTCCATTCAGCCTTATACCCCACAAAGCCCCATGGCAATCTTACCAATCCTTATCAAGTAAACCATTTTCTATTTTGTACCCCTTCTATATACTGCTTTTTCATGAGACAATGTGTATAGTTCTAGCTGTTAAGACACGTTTGTTACCACTGGTATGTATACTGTATATATTAAATGTTAAATGCACTTGGTATGCATGGATGAGTTTATCTGGTATTTCTTTCCATTGTGTTCAGTGTTAGTATATCACGGATATACTAATGTTAATATTGATCCTTAGAGAGCAGGAACACAACAAAAATATTTTCCCCACTACCAAGTATTCAGTACAATCAAAACATCTGTAATAACAAGCATTAGTAAGTAAGTAAAGTTGTCTCCCTTTAGTCGTGGGTGACCCGAAGGCTCCTTTTTTGATAGCTACTACACCAAGTTGTAGGGGAGGGTGCTACTTCTTTCCCTGGATTGCTCCACTTTGCCCTTGATCCGTACCTTATAATGCTTAGTGTTAAGTAATGAGGCATCAAGTACCATTTTTTGAGTCTTTGGTGTGACTCGACCTGGGATTGAACGCAGGTCTCCCGGGTGTAGGGGGACATGTTAATGTGTGAATACGCTTGGCCCCCCAGAACTTAAGTTTGTAGTTGTATATTTGGGAAAAGGTAAAGGAGTAAAAACGTGTCACGACGTGTGCAAAAAAAGAACATTCAAGACAAAGTGGTACAAACAAATTCAAATTTATATTTCAACAATAAATGCAATTAAATATTTCAAAACATTAGTATTCTAATATTGTTTGTTAAGTATTCCTCTGTGTGTGTGTGTGTGTGTGTGTGTGTGTGTGTGTGTGTGTGTGTGTGAGTGTGTAACTAACACTAATACTACAAAAAAGGAACTAAATAACAAAAGTGTCCTATGCGTATTAACTAAGTATTTTCTATAGAATCTTAATAGTGTATATTAGGAGGAACGTGTCTTCTCTGATGTTGTTTCTTTCTTTCGGTGGTTTGACGAAATTTCTGTTATTTTTGAAGCTGAAAAAAAGGTGTAACAAGTAAGAGAATGGTTGTGTGGCATATACATTTTCATGGCGGTATACTGTTGTTAGTTGAAATCATAGAGTGATAGTGTTCACTCTGGAAGTCACACTGGAGACAGCGTGTTGGCCCTGTAAGTGGAAATGTGAAAAGAGAGAGAGTGTTGGAAGATGAGCGTATTTAGAGAAAATTCTTGCCATGGAATAGGCTCCAAAAACGTGGGACGAAATTGAAGTGGCGGACGTAGTTTTGAGCACTGACCACGTGGTTCTCCTGGCCAATGGGTTCCCGAGACTGATTGTTTACGCGTGTCCGCCATCTTTTGTTTTTCAGGAACAAGTGGCATAACGACCATTTTGAAATATAGGTGCATAAGTCCTATATGGGCCATTGGCAAACACTCTAATCATCATGCCAATTTCCAGGTGCTTTAATTTAATAAGCATTAAGTGATACATTACACCTGCATTCATTTTAAACAAGTAAATAATACTGATATTTTAGGAGCCACTGTATTAATGGACTTTAGAATCATTTTAAATATTTTAAACAGATCTATTTGACTTATGAATAAAACCCTAATTTGTACAAACACTCTTAGTGAGTCTGGGAGTAAAGTCAATGAAGGTATACACCCACTCATCAGAGCTCCGGAACTGTAGACTCCCAACGGGAGACAGTTTATTGTCATGTTCTGGACACCCTTTTTTAAGCCTCTGCAGGGGATCGAGTCGGTGCATTCTAAATCCCATCGACAAAGCCGTGAGAAATGTTAGAGACGCTTTTAAAATATTTTTCATCAATTAACCTGTCAGATGCTTCGTGGTAGGGAAAGATTTTTAGCAGAGTTCCCACTCTACAAGTGCCAATATTAGCATAAGTATATCTATGATATACTAACACTGAATACAGCCAAAGGAAAGACGAGAAAAACTCATTCGTATATACGAAGAACATTCAACATTTTGTACACAGAATGTACCCACAAGAAAAAAATGCACAAATATATCTCAACAACTTGAACTATACACATACAAGCAGTAAATAAAAGGTGTACAAATCGAAAAAAGCTTATTTGAGGGTTGTTGAGATAGCCATGTGGCTTTACTCTTCCCTAGCATGAGTCAAAGACATCTATACTGTTCAAAAGACAATGTGAACAATTGTGAGAAGAATGATCACGTGCGACGCAAAAAAATGAATGCACTATAACAATATGGATAGAACATGCCAAGTAAAGGGACAGGCATGTAGAAATTGTCGGAAAGTAGGACATTTTTTTAAAAATGAACCGAAAAAACCGAGAAAAAAATTCAATATATAGATAAGCCAGAAGCTACGCAAAAAAAACGATTAAAGCAGTAACTACTGTTGTATTTTGACCTTCGACCCGGCCCAAAATGCCATTCAAGGTGATGCACCGGAAGGAAGTGACACATTCCAATGGCAGTTAGGAGAGGAAATCGCGTGGGCGGAAATTGGCTAACAAAATGGGACAAGCTAAAAAATCCCATGATACTCTCATAGACTGACGCACCAGAAGAGAGTGACCTGTGAACGGCATGACAGTTATTTCCGCTTGGTGACGATCAAACATGCGATTTCAAAGATCGAGTGGGCGATCGAGTGGACGTTGAACTATTATATAACCCTAGTCAAGACAGAAGTCAGAGTTCCAGTTCCAGTTGGAGAGGGAGTTATAGACGAGATGTGGTATGGAAAGCCACATCAGGCCGAAGGGTTGGGGCCGCCGATTGAATTGGGGTCCTGAGAAGATGCTGATAAGATGCAGTAAAGAAAGCCATCACCCAGCAGAGTGGGCCTCTGGGCCTCCGGTTGAACATCAGGAGAACGAGAACGACACAACATTGACGGCCATAAGAGTGGGGGTCAAAAAATTGCAGTTATGTTCGGTCTCTAGCTCCCTCTTACAGTGGAACCCCACACAACCCTTTCGAACGCTTACAATAAAGTGAGAGATACATATTTTTATCAAGAATCTTCGCTCGTCTGTTTATTATTGTGTCGTTGTGTTGCTGTAGATGACAATATAACACTACAACCCATTTGCTGTCGACACTGTGAAGCAAGTGTGAACTCCTTCAATATCTAATGATTCATAGTAGATGGTAAACTTGTCATTAGAACAGTTAACAGTTCCGTTGAAACTTGATACCGGTAACGATGTGAACATACTGACGATATTGTATTACAAAATATTGAAAAGGAAGCCAGAGATAAAACCGATAAAAACACAACTAACCTCTTACACTGGCGATATAATACAGGAAAGATATATATTACCATCAACAGAAAAGGTGCGTTACACGAACTGTGCTTTATTATTATTCAAAGAAAAGTTCAACCCATACTAGAAAAAGACACTTGTGAAAAGTTGACCATATTTAAGCGAGTAAACCTTATCCAAAATCCAAACAAAAACAATGTACTATCCACCTATAAAGAGTCATTTATAGGAATAGGTTGTTTACCAGGACGTGTGAGCATAAAACTGAAACACGAAGCAGTAGCTATTATCGATGCATGTAGAAAAATCCCGTTCACCGTGCTTAACGAAGTGGAAGCAAAACTTGACAGATTGAAAAAGGTAGGAATGATAAAAAGAATAACTCAATCCATAGAATGGATGAGTGCGATGCTTATGGTGCATAAACCTGACGGAAAATTAAGAATCTGCTTGGACCTACGAAACCTCTATAAAGCAATTTTAAATTACCCACACATGAGGAAGTAATGGCGAGAATAACCGGACCGAAAATATTCACCAAATGGACTGCTCAAAAGAATTCTGGTAACTACAATTGGATGAAGAAAGTTCCAGGTTATGCATCTTTATAATATCAGAAGGAAGATATAGATACAAGAGATTGCCGTTAGGGATATCGACAGCGCGTGAAATATACCACAGAACAATACGTAAGATGTTCGAAGGTATGAAAAACGTGGAAACCTCTATAGATGATATAGTAATTTGAGGAACTGACACAAAATCACATTTACAAACGGTGACGAAAGTGCTCGATATTTGTATACGCAATAACGTAACTCCCAAAAGAGAAAAATGTCTAATTGCTGCAATGGAATTAACATTCCTGACCAACCAACTCCCAACCAATGGCTGGAAATCAGACCCAGCCAAAGAGAAACCCATTGTAGAATTCACAACACCAAAGGAACAAGTGAACATTGCAAGATTTTTAGGCATAGTCAAATAAGTAAGTAGGCAACCTTAGTCGAGGGTGACTCGAAGGCTCTCTTTTCAAATAGCTACTACACCAAGGTTTAGGGAAGGGCGCTACTCCATTTTACCCTTGCTCCTTGCCTTATAATGCTGAGTATTAATCAAGGCAGCATCAAGTACCATTTTTTGAGTCTTTGGTATGACTCGACTGGGATTGAACCCCGGTTTCCCGGCCCATAGGCGAACACTCTATTCATTAAGCCAATTTTCGCAAGGTCAAATATCTTGCCAGATATACAGAGAATTTTTTTTCAACAAAGATTTCACATGAGGAGTCTACTAAAAGCTAATATACTCTTCAGATGAGGACCAGAACACGAGAAAGAATTCAACGAACAGAAAAAGCTGCTATCGTCAAAACCTCTGATACAATCCTACAATCTGCTACTACCGATAAAAATTTCGTGTGACACGGGCAAAAAAAAAAAAATGATTGGGTGCTATACTTGAGCGGCAACATGAAGACCAGTGACTACCTGTTGCAAATGCACCCAGAGCGATAACAGAGACACAAAGCAGGTATGCCCCGATGGAAAGAGAAACCCTGGCGATACAGTTTGCTTGTGACCGTTTCCATCAGTACATATATGGAAGACCAGTGTAATTGAAAACGGACCACAAACCACTAGTAGTCATATTTTTAAAAAGCGCTGAATGATTGCCCAGCACGGCTACAAAGGATTCGACTCAAGGTGCAAAAATACGATCTGCACATCAGCTACATTCCAGGAAAGACTATGCATGCAGCTGATACATTATCCTGTGCAGCAATGGCAGATGATATAAGGAACACTGACCAAACTGAGCTCGACGTTGAAGCTCAGGTAGCAACTGAGATCAAATATGTGCCATTTACTAACAAAAATGAACGAAATAAAACAAATCACAGTATTCGACCCGACGATGGAAATACTAAAAAATTACATCACTCCTGGCAGGCCAGAAATAATTAAAAGCTGCAAAACTGAAGCAAAACCCTACTTCAACCACAGAACAGAGTTCGTGTTGTTCAACGACATCGAACTGAAAGGAGAACGTGACATAATCCGAGCACAATTAAGAACAAATATCCAAGAAAAGATACATGCAGGCCATGATGTTCAAGAGAAATGTAAACGCCGAGCCAGAGTATAGATTTTTTGACCCGGTATAAACAAAGACATTAAACGGATAGTAAAAAAAAGTAAAGTAGGCGACCTTAGTCGAAGGTGACCAGAAGGCTCCTTTTTCAATAGCTACTTCACCGAGGTGTAGGGAAGGGCGCTACTCCATTCTCAGGATTGCTCCACTTTACGCTTGATCCTTACCTTATAATGCTGAGTGTTAAGCAAGGAGGCATCAAGTACTATTTTTTGAGTCTTTGGTATGACTCGACCTGGGATTGAACCCCGGTCTCCCGGCCCATTGGTAAACACTCTATTCATGGCCCTGTTAAACGGTTGTACAATTGTGTAATTTGTGTATGACCTACAGAGATGTATAACCGAAGCAACCTATGATTAGCAACAAAATACCAACGTGACCATGGCAAAAGGTATCAGTTGATCTGTATGGACATAGTAACAGAGATTATCGAATAATAGTGGATAACCACCAAAACTACATAGATCTATACCAGATAGCAAATCAAACAAGTGAAGCAGTAATTACAGCGATGCAACATAGTTTCAACCGGTTTGGTGTAGTTGAAGAAGTATTCTCCGACAATGGACAATGTTTTGCATCAGCAGAATATATACAATTTGAAGTAGAGTGGGACTTTAAAAGAACAACCTCATCACAGTTAAACCCCAAATCGAATGGACTGGTGGAAAAAATTATAAAAACTATTTTTAAAAAAAAACATGAAAAGACCTGTCGTTAGGATTACTAATCCATCGAACTATCCCAGGTGAACATGGAGAGAAAATGAAGAAATAACCCCCAGGAGCTAACAAAAACTAGTTGCATAAGTGTAAGCCTGAAAGAATGGGATAGACAGAGGGCTAAAAAAAATTCTATTTCGATAGACGCGAGGCACAAGAAGACTGGAATTATTAAAACCAGGAGACTAAGTTCGAATCCGAGACCCTATAAAGAAAAGATGGAGTGAGACCGGCATCGTAAAAACTGAAGTAGCACCACGCTCATTCAGGGTGTTGACAAGATCTACGGCACTACTACGACTTGTTGACAAGATCTACGGCACTACTACGACGAAATCGTAAAGATCTGCTGAAAATACAGAAGATGGATACGATAAAAGAAAATTTATGGACTCCTCCGCCACAAAACAGAGAGCAAGAGCAGAGACTACAATTAGATAGTAAACCTGAACAAGGACCAATTCTTCCCATGGACAACCAGAAGAATCAAGAAATGTAACTAGGTTCAACAGAACAAGGCAGTGCAGGACAACTGCAACGATCTGCTCGGACGGTGAATCCACAACAAAAAATGGACCTATAAACAGAAAATTGGACACTGCCTTTTTGTTAGGAGACTCAAAAAACAAACAAACAAAAAAAGAACACAAAAAACAAAATAAAAAAACACAAATGTGTAGATATAGATATAGTCATAAGTTAATCCTCTTGAGTGGAACTCTTCAATGACATCATTTCAAAGGACTAAAGTTCACCCTCTTTCTCCTTGGGAATTCAGTAAGTAAACACGTGTCCTGTACCGCTCTGTAAATAAACTTAAATGCACACGGAATATCACTCTTGTTCTTAATGCATGCCTACTTGCAATATATTACAACCACTACTACACAATTGATTTAAGGGCATTGCCAAATAGGAGATGATGTCGAAAAATGAATATTAATTGAGCAAATAAATGCTTTTTACCTCATTTGTCTGAACTTGGAACCAACACAATTTAAGCAAATTTAGTTGTACAATTAGGTTCTGAGAAATTCTTGGCCTGACTAAGATAGGAATGACCTAGAACCATAAAATGTGCGTTATCCCATGTTTAATACACCTGACACATTGGCTATTCAATAAACAGATAATTAATATCTAATATTAAAGGAGTTAGTCCTAAAAATTATTTCTATTACTTAGCTAAAACGATTGATAGATAGATAGATTTTAAAAGAACACAAATGATTGAGTTAATAATATAGGAAAAAATCAGGTTAAACTTTTTTAAAGATTTAAAACTAACATTCATAGATTAAACCCTGCCAAGTTACTAGGATTTTGTTTTATTGTATAAATAAATATGACTGATAAGATGAAGAAAAAAGTAATTTATCTAAATTATACTTTTTTAGTCTTTATTTTAGTGAGTGTAATTTTTCATTCGACGATGTTTTTTTCTACAGTGGCCCGCAAGAGAATCAATTTAAAAATGTCACTTAAGGGAGACAAACCTTTCCTGAAAAACCTTTCATTTAAAAAAAACAACAAAAAAACAACAGATTGTTATGCGTTTGATCATGTTATATGACCAAAAAAGATCTCTTCTAATTTATCGTACACACAAAATAATGATTGCAACTAGCGCCCACGAGAGCATTCACTGGATGTTATCGGTGCTGAGACTTTCTTCAAAATGGAAAAAAGGGGTTTCTGAACATAGGATCAGCGCATAGCGAAACGTCGATGAAATTTGTCAAAAAATAACAACAATTAAAAGTAATTTTTCGGCCAATCCATAACCTTCACGGTAAAAAACAAAGAAAACCCAATTTGACCCAATCAGAAGAGAAAAACGATATAAAAGACAAATTTCTCGACGGCGGGGCAGATTAAAAGAAGGCAGACGACACAAACAGACTAGGAACTCCAACCCTGAAAGAGAGAGAGAGAGAAAGAGGTGGGGCGAAACTGGAAACCACGCATCACCCACATTGGCTTTCCTCTTCTCCGCTTTGAAGGAAGCAACTAAGCCGTAAATCATCAAACACCCCTCTCCTCTCTGCACTCGTAACATCTGATTAATCTCATGCGTGTAAGTCTGACAGTCCTACCGCTATTAAGCATAGGACATTTTTCTACCTTTTTATTCCATATCAACGCGTTTATACAAACCCTGTTATTTTGAACTTTTTACTTCTTTGTTTTCAATACAATTGTTAAAATTTTTACGTGCCTTAATGTTCTTTGTTTTTGCAACTATGCTTGCAACTTTCCTTGCAACAATACGCTGATATAACAATTATCCATAGTTTAGAAGAAAAGGGGAGTAGATGGTCAGTAACAAATCATAAATTTACCGATAAAAAGCATGTGCTTTCTATACATAGCTAGAATTTGTACATTTAATACTTGAAAAGAAGGGAAGTAACTCATATGATTCATTCTATTATTAATTGATTGAATTAATTAATTCTTATTTCATTTGAAACAAACGACATTACAATCCTGACACATAATTATTAAGTTTTTTTCCTTTTTGTATAAATAACTTTCATCTTCAACTCTGTTAAATTCTTTTGTACATTTAAATTCACTTTACTATTTTTCAGTGGTTCAAATTTTCTCCTTTTCTCACTCAGACATATCCACGCATAGAGACACATTCACAAAGATACACACACACATTCACATACAGACACACAAGAACACACACACATACACACATGCAGACACATACACATAGAGACACATATATCCGCACAGACACACACACGCATACAGAGAGAGAGAGGGACAGAGACAGAGACAGAGAGAGAGAGAGAGAGAGATAGATGCACAGACACATAGTCATTCACACATACACGCAGATAGATGCACACACATGCACAGACACACGTATACAGAGAGAGATGCACAGAGACATATACATACACACATGCAGACGCATACACACACAAACAAATACACAATACTTATACATACACAAATACAGACACATAAACACACAGAGACACAAACATACACAGACACACACACACAACAGTTACATACACACATGCAGACACACGCTCAGACACGCACACATACACCGAGAGATGCACAGACACATACACACATACAGGCAGATATACAAAACGTACATACATACAGACATACATAAATACGCACATGTAGACTCATATACCGAAAGCGATGCAGAGATACACATACACAAACACATTTAGACATAGAGACACACACACACACACACACACATATATATATAGATACACAGAGAGAGAGAGAGAGAGAGAGAGAGAGAGAGAGAGAGAGAGAGAGAGAGAGACACACACACACACACACACACACACACATATATATTCACACCGAACTTTATTTTATCCATCAAATTTCTCATATCTATAGTGACAGGACGTTTTGAGAGATTAATACCAAATCAGGGTCACCGTAGTAAATTTTACACAGAGTAATAGAAAAAGAAAGAGAAAAATGAACAATGTTATTCAATAATTAATTAAAATAGTATGTATTTTAAACATAGATAAGTTTTAAAAAGTTGTTGTGTAAGAATGACTGCTACAAAATTATTTTATGTATTTTACTCATAGTCCGTAAAACATTGAAAGTTTTTACGATCAATTATAGACACAGATGTTTATTTTCAAGATTCCTCTGTCTCTGTCTTGTCATCTTATTACTTTGGCGCGAAACTTAGTCTCTCGCATAGCATGCTGGGAGATTAGGTATTTTATTTTTAAAATGTTATCTTATTTTATTTTTCTTTCCTTTTTATTATTTTATTTTCCACTCACTACACATCTATATACTAAAATGAGCCTGAAACATTAACTATTACTCAATCAACAATAATCCGGTTATATGTTTTCATCAAAAAATTTTTCCATCATGCTAACGTTTCGTGATAAGAAGGCGTATAACATTTTGCTGTTTAATTGCGTACCTCTCACCAGTAACCATAGCAATCCCGAAACAACTAAAAATAAGTAAACAAAAAATGCCACTCCTTATACTAAAAAAATAACATACATCAGGATTTCTCTTAATAATTACTAATAATCGCAAACTAAGAAAAAAAAAATTCCTGGCATATCATCATCATCATCATCATCATCATCATCATCGGAGCATCCTAACAAGACAGATTCCTATGACTCTCTCTCACCATCCATCACTATTGGCTGTTACTTTTAATTACGTGGTGCATTCAATAGTTTTCCAGACTTTTTTGGTACAGGCATTTAAAATTGTTGTAGACTCTTGAAAATTCATTATGTTATTGCTATACATCTTATGACTGACCAATTCTTAGGATTTATGATTTCAGGTTCAAATGAACAGCTACAGCAGCAATTGGAATACACCCTACTAAAGCCTGATTGTCACAGCTGGTGAATTTCAAAATCCAATCTGACACTTTAGAAGAACGATTTGAAATAAAATTGTGTTTTAAACTTGGAAAAAATGCCACAGAAACGTATGGAATGCTTCAGACTGCTTTTCGACCATCTTGCATGAACCGAGCATCAGTTTTTGAGTGGCATAAAAGATTCAAGGAAGGCAGGGAATCTGTGAGGAATGATGAGAGGTGTGGGAGGAGTAAGGAAGTCAGAACACCAGAGTTGATTGGCCAAAGGACTAGGGTTAGGGTTAGGGCTAGGGTTACTATGTTGAGGTTTTAAGGGAGTTCAGGAAGAGATTCCGTCGGAAGAGACCAGCACTCTTCAAATCGGGTCAGTGGCATTTCCACCAGGACAATACACCAGTCCACAACTCCATCCTTGTCACAGACTATTTGACCAGGATGGGCATCAAGACAGTTCCTCACTCTCCCTATAGTCCAGACCTTGCTCCCTGTGACTTTTCGTTATTCCCTAAGCTGAGAGGCTGTCGTTATGAGACAATTGAGGAGATGAAAGAGGCTGTGACGAAGGTCATTGACACACTCACACAAGAGAACTTCCATGGGGCCTTCCAGAAGTTGTTGGAACGGTACAACAAGTGCATTGCAGCCGGAGGAGATTACTTCGAAGAGGACTAGAGTTTCATGTGTGTACTATCAATAAAAGTGCCCATACGAAAAAAGTCTGGAAACTTATTTAATGAGCCTCGTAGTTCAGTGGAGTGCAGTAAAAGTTTTTAGCGAAGATATTGTTGCGCATGTGGTTATGTTGGTTATTTCCTTGCTAAATGTTGTTGGAAAGTAAAGGAGTGAGAAGACGAAGATGCTGTAAGGTTTTTATATGGAGGTTTTAATGGCAGCATGGAATAAAGGGTTTACGCTGGTATGCTGCAAGTCTTGTAGGAAGGAAAGAAGTAAGGAAGGAAATGAGGGAAATGAAGTTTTTTAGAGTTGAGAAGGCATTTTGGCAGCTAAATGCCAGAGCAAAAAGTGCATCGTTAGGTTAAGGCATTGTTGAATGTGTGAGTGAGACATGGTCGCCATAGTGTAGCAAAAATTGTGTTTGCTGGTTGAGGACAGGAATGTTGTCGTCGTCCAAGAATATGTGGTCCTGGTCGTTTGGGGAGAGAAGCGTGAATGTCTCCAGAAAATATTGCCCCGGGATGAAATGGCTGGCTGTCAGAGCGGTATTTTGCGTTGCAGTCGACATAGCCAAAGTTGAAGAGGACTTAGAGTTCTTCCTGTGTGAAGCGGATCATATTCAACTGGGAACAATTAGTCTAAGAGAATAGACTCAAGAGGTCCATAAATTAGATGGCTTTCCTCATGGTGGTGTGATGCTGCTGCTAAAAGGAGAGCAGACAGTAATTACGTCTGCCCAGTTCGAAAGCTTCTGAGGAGGAGAATTTGGTGCTGCCCAGAAAAATGGTCCAGGCTGAATAGGATAAGACATCCTGATTGGGTGAAAATATGCGTCGATCCTTACGGTCAAATTAATTAACGCGCCAAACAAAAATACTAAGTTCTTTCTGCTACATGTTTTTTGGTACATGGCGAATTTTTTTTCTTGCTCCATTCACGTGTGTGGAGGGTGGCATTAAATGTATAGCTCCCGCAAACGTTTGTAAATTAAGAAACAAGAGAGTTTAGACAAATATTGTTTTATAATGTAAAACAAACAAGGAAAAGTTAAGACGAGGTAGCAATGTACGAATATGTTTGTTATGAATTTTTATGTGTGGGTGCGTATAATACAAATACATAAGCAGAAATGGTAGTGAGTGTTATTCGAAATATGTGTGTGTACGTGTGTGTTTGCCATCAAGACAAAAAGAGTGAAAAAAATGAACAAGTGTTACTTACATATGTATGTGTGTGTATATATGTATGTGTGTAAACTAAAAAGTACATAGCAGCAAGGTATGTGTCTGTCAGCTGACTGTGTGTTTATTGTATGTATGGGTGGCGTTGAAGTCCATGAGAAGTTGACTAGTTTGAAAAATGGTAAATATACTAATTTCGATATAGCCATGAATGGACTTTTGCTGGTTGTATATTTTCCCATTTTCAGCTGTTGTTTTGCTGTCAAGTTGTCTCGAACTGTGGCTCGTTTGGAAAGCTGAGAAAGTTAGAGGCTGTGGGGACGCGTGCGAGAGTGAGAGAAAGAGCAGTTTCCTAGTCACATGACTTGCTCCAAACGTAAGATTTTATTTTTGTGTGGTACAAGTTCTTTTTGGATTCCAAAGCTGGGGATGTATCTGAAGACACCAACATTTGACTACTCTGTCTAACCAGGTTCGCAAAACTACTTAATTCATTTTGGTGCCTTACTATTTTTGTTAGGGAACAAATGAGTTTTGAATGCTATTTTTCCAGAATTTTCATTCTACATGGACTTTGCAGACTGGTTTAAAATTATAGGAGTGTAAATTCTTAACTTGTTATCTTCTGTTGGTTGGTTGAAATTGTAAGCGAATTAAGGACGAAAAAGGAAAAAGACAGAGATCCCTTTAAACGGACATTTTATTTCTAAGGTTTTCAACTATTCTGTGAGGAGAATGTTTTTCTGAACCAGTAGAAATAGCCATGCTTCCCGAGACAAGGTGTTACATAGAAGAACATCATCTTTAGCAAATTATAAATCTGAGGCCCCACCATGTTTCTGTTTTCAATTGATACATTTGGGTGAGGCTGCTGCTAGGAGACACAACGCACTGTTACATCTCAGGAACTTAACAAACACATGCACTCCCTACCAGCAATTGAGAGAAAAAGGTGTGTCCGTCTAAGCTGAGGAGATAAAGGCTTTTAAAGTTGAGTTTCCTTTTGGTGCCAGGAAGCCTATCTTTTCAGGCATGCACTGATTACACTTCCAGTCTTTCAGGTGCAACCACTCCAGGCCAGAGTGGACCTAGGAGTGATGGCAATGAGGGATCTCCATATTCCCCAAAGCCTCACTATCAGATGGTTTAATGTCATATCCAGGACAATCATTGGGAGGATTTTCTCTCATTGCAGAGATGTTGTCAGTGTATTTTACAGCCCCGGCTGTGTGGGCCAAGTATATATTTAAAATGTCATTTGGATTTACGACCAATATTCATGTTTAAAAAAAAAACAAGTTACAGTGATTCATAGTAAAGTAAAAGTAAAGTTGGCAACCATAGTCGAGGGCAACCAGAAGGCTCCCTTTTCAATAGCTACTACACCAAGGTGTAGAGGAGGGCACTACTCCTTTCCCTGGATTGAACTCCACTTTACCCTTGATACACATCTTATATTGCTGAGTGTTAAGCAAGGAGGTATCAAGTACCATTTTTAGTCTTTGGTATGACACAACCTGGGATTGAACCTCGCATAACAAACTCATAAACATTATAAAAATCTTTCTTTCAAATTTTATTTATTTAATTTTTTTTTATATCTATGACACAAATTCTTGAATTTTTTCAAAAATACTTTGTTTAAGGAAATACATTTACTTTAATGACTGACAGACAGAAACCACTTTTATTAGTAACCATAACAGCAATACTTGAAAAAAAAATTAATTTATTCAAAGATATCAGATTTAGTAACTGCAGAGAGAAGATAGAGAAAAGGAGTTAAAAGTAGGAAGAGGGCCAGTTTTCTGTACCATATATTGATGACATATGGCACTTTTCACAAACAGATGTATGGGCCAATAGAATCAGTGGTAATTTCATTGATATGTGTAAGCAAGGAATTTACTGATTTATCTCCCTTTTTAATCGGGAACCAGTGCTGCAACTAGAATCAATTGAGCTTCAGTACATTAAACTTCTTTAAAATTAATATTGCAAGTTTTATATATAACATACAAGCCTCCATAGACACTATTATGAGACAATGATTTAAACATACACTAAAATATTAATTTTCTTTAATGCATATCTATATAGTAAGTAAGTAAGTAGGCCAATTGTAATTTAGGGCAACTTGAAGGCTCCCTTTTTAATAGCTACTACACCAAGGTGTACAGACGGGTGCTACTCTTTTCCCTGGATTCCTTCAATTACCCTTGATCTATACTTAATAATTTGCCCCGTCAGCTGGGGCTGTAGAATACACCAACTGCTTTCTCTGCAGAGTGATAAGATCCCCAACCCCAATGAGTGTCTTGAATATGACACTAAACAATCTGATGGTGAGGTTTCAGTGATGCTGGAGCTTAGGGGAATGCAGAGTACCCCTTTCATTGTCATCACTCCCAGGTCTACTCTGGACTGGAGTGGTAGCACCTGAGTGGGTCAGATCTATGGATCAAATAGAACTAAACCCTGTACTTATGCTAAACAGAATTGTTTGATATTTAATTTGGCAGTAAATGACCTGAAAACACTTGATACATCCTAAAACAAAACAACCAACCAACCAACCATACCTCATAATGCTGAATGTTAAGTAAGGAGGCATCAAGTACCATTCTTTTGAGTCTTTGGTATGACTCATCCTGAGATTGAACCCTAGTCTCCCAAACCATTGACAAACCACCTTTCTTATGAATGCACTTTATCCATTGCTTCTCTATTGATCACAAAGTCAAAGTGAAAATTTCTACAGACTTATTGAACCACCTGGTATATTGAATAATCATTTGAAAAGATGGGCATTGTATAGTTTGTTTGTTTTTTTTTTAAACCTGAATGATTTTGATAGAATATTATATGCAAAGAAAGAATTTGTATAAATTTGGTTGATTTTGTGAGTGAAAGGAAAATTTTGAAAAATTTTTGAATGCAACTTCTATTTTTATGATGGATAACCAAATAATTTACTGGAGTTAAAACTTTGCTCAAACCATTTTTTTCATCCCATCTATTTTGAATGAAATCTAAATTTTCGGAGATTCCGAATGATGAATAAATTCAACTTAAATTCACTATCTTTTCTATGAATTTAAAAATTTAAGAATATTTTAAGGAAGTTGAATTAAGAATCATTTCAATAAAGTTAAATTTATCTTGATTTCAATGAATGTAAAAATTTTAAATCGTTTCAATAAAGTTAAAATTTAAGATTGTTTTAAGCAAGTTGAATCATTTCAGTGAAGTTAAATTTAACTTGACTGAAATGAAAAGTTGGCGACTCTAGTCAAGGACGACCTGAAGGCTCCCTTTTCAATAGCTACTACACTAAGGTGTAGGGGAGGGTGCTACTCCTTTCCCTGGATTTCTTCACTTTACCCTTGATCCGTACCTTATATTGCTGAGTGTTAAGCAAGGAAGTATCAAGCACCATTTTTAAAAGTCTTTGGTATGACGCGACCTGGGATTGAACCCAGGTTTCCGGGACCGTTGGCGAATGCTCTACCCACTAGGCCAATGAGCCGGCTTGACTGAGATGAAGTTAAAATTAATTTCAATATTTATTTAAAGTTATTATAATACATATTATTTAAAGTAGTATTTCTGTTTTCCTTATTTTTATGACTAATGTTTTGCTCATAAAAGCAACAAAGATGGCCAATGTATTAGCCAAACTTGTCAACAAGTGTATATTATAACCAATAAACCCTGAGTGTTGTCCAGTATTTTCTTTCATCATCATCATCATGTCATACCGCAGACATGGATATCCCTGACCCTCTCTTGCCACTTCTCCCTATCGTTCATCGCCTCTGGCAGGTCTTCAGGGCTACATCCCGTATCCTCACATAGCTGCTGTATGTATGTAGGTTCTAGCTGGTCATCCTGCTTTTGCCCTGCCATATGTGGGGGTCCTTAGGAGTACATCACTTATGAGCTCGTCCCTGCTTATCCAGCAGTGTCCTGCATGTCTGGTTCATCTAACTTGGATAGTTTTCGTGATGGGAGGCAGGTGGCTGTATAGTTGGTGCCTTGTGTGGTGTGGCCACCAGAACTTGTTCAATATTGCTCACAACATTCTTGTGTAATTGCCGTCTAGCGTCTTCTCCAGCCATTTACTTAGTATTCAAGTAGTGCATCCATACAGCAGTATTGATACAACTGCTGCCTGGAAGAAACTGCATTTCGTTTTATAATGATATTAAATGTAGCAGAAAAGATATGGATACTAATTTAAGTAATTCATGCTATTGGGAAAATTATTTCTTATCAAATCTGACAAAATATCAATATTGTAAAATAGATATAGAAATGATATACCGAAATTAAGAGGAAAATTTTGAAATTAAATTTCAGTATAGACAATTATAAAGTTAATTTAGACAGCCTGGATATATATATATATATATATATATATATATATATATATATTGTCATCCACAGACAGACTGTTTCGTTGTATCACAATTCTTCAGTGTCGCTAGACACTTAGGACGCTTGAAGCTGGGATCGAAACCTGCCCAACTTTACATTAGACTTAGTATCAGATCGCTCGGCCAACAAGAGTACCACGTCAGCTAGGGAATTATAAGGTATTAAGTAGCAGCAGCAGCATTCGTTTGTTTACATTTTATACCTTATCAGATACCAGAGTGCTCAATTCGTTATATGTATATATATATATATATATCCGTAAAAATATGTCTATGAGGGTGAATGTTCATTTCAAAGGTATATATTTATAATGTATATGATTTTGCTTGGAAGAATTCCTATTTTATTTTATCAGTGAGATCAAATTTTCATAACAGTAATTCTTCCAACCTGTAACCATGTCAGTACAACTGTATGGTTGCACCACTTGAACTCTAACAAAATACTTAGAGAAAATGCTTGATGATAACTTCACAAGGAAACTGTCTGAGAAGGATTTTATCTATTTACACCAAGGCCATCATCATTTACACAACCACAGGCTGAGGGGTTGGGTAAATACATAAAATCCTTCTTAGACTGGGGTTGGGTAAATATATAAAAATAGATATTTAGAAAATGATAATCAGAGATGATGGAGTTTGTTGTTTGTTTTTTTTTTAATGGTATATCAACCATTGTAGTTTATTTAATGCTAAAGCCATCCTTGTAGAAATACGTCAGCAGTGCTATTTAACCCATAGCTGGGGAGGGACAGAATAATGAAAATTTCTTCCTTACTTAGTTATCAAAACTTCTATGACCAAAGTAATTTCGATGAAATCCAACAAAACTTATCTTACTTCATGTTGGAATAAAAGTGTAGTATCTGTTTATCTCTTTTAGACATATTCTTTTCTTCAGACAAAAAAAACAAAAAACATTAGTCCACATCTAGGGCTGATGCCTGCATAAAACAGGTCGCTCACATTGTGCAGTTTTTGCCCCTTTTCCATGAACCTATCAATAAATAGACCATGTGTCATATAGACACTTATAAGATGTATTTAAATATGGAATAGCTTTGTGTAATATAACGGTATAGATTCAAAGTTTTCATTCAAGCATGATGAGTCTAGAAAGCAAATACCCAAGTTACTTGAAATATTTTATAAGCACAAAGAATATAGAAGTTTTTGTTTGTGATTTTTAAAAAAACAAATGATTAAAAATATCACCTTTAATGATTTTTGTTTTATACTTGCTCAATCTAAGGGAAATAACCTGTTTTAGTGGGTATGTTTCTCTAATTCTCTCCCCTTATTCATTAAATCTACCTCCCATACCAAGTAAATTATAAACAATCTTTTAATGCAAATCTAACAAAAATGTTAATTTGCAACAAAAAATTTCTATGGGCAGAAGATGGAATTTTGCTATTCTTTATATTTTTTGATATCTTTAATCATTTGTTAAAACAAAAATACTTGTCTTATTTCTCATTGTCCTATAAACCAAACTGTTGTATAGTGGCTTGTACCACATGACTTCTTGTATCACGGAAGTATAAAAGACGACATGTCTCTTAAGTGTGAGCAAAGCAGAAGCAGAAGCAGAAAGAGAAGCAGAGAAACAGCTCTGAAAGGACATCAGTCAGGAGTAAGATCAACTTCAGATGTAACACCAACAGCACGAGACTTATAATTCTAGTAGGACTGTACCACTTGAGTTAATAAATAATTAACTCTATTTCACTGTGGATCTTTTCCTTACCACAATACAACACAAACATTAATAATACAAATTGTAAATATTAAACTAATGTTTTCAACTAATCTCATATTCATTGTTGTTTTCATCTGAGATTTTGGGATGAGTGGTTGTTAAAATTTAATGAATATTTCGGATCATTCTCCTGTGTCTATATAAACCGTAAACCCAACATATTTCGGATCATTCTCCTGTGTCTATATAAACCATAAACCGTGCCCGTGGTGTAGTCGTTATCGTCATAGGAAATGGACACGGCGACACGAGTTCAAACCCTAGATGAGACTGATTACATTTCACATAGCACTAATACCCTTGGGAAAGGTATGAATCCAATTATTCTCCCTCCAGCTATGGGTAAATAGTAGGACAGACTAGGTTCTTCAGCCTTGGTTAGGCAACTAGTCTAGGAGAAGGAAAACTCTGAATTCAAACCTGTTAAACTCCGCTTAAAAATTGACCTTGTGTCATATCCTGCCCGAGCGGAGGGGTTGGTAAATAGTATAAACCATAAACCCAACATATTTCAAATCATTCTCCTGTGTCTATATAAGTATTGTTATTTAACCCTAATAATTCTATTCAACATTATTCATTCATTTGCACGCAGTTCCAAGACTTGTTATGTAATACTAATAATTCAGTTTAACATTGGTTATTTGTTTGCACACAGTTAAATGATTTCAAATATAGTAAATAATTACATATTTCTATTTGGCCTATAAAAAGGACTCTAACTGGTATGCCACTCCAAATTAGAGTGGACCTGGGAGTAATGGCAACGAAGGGGCAATCAACATACCTCAAAGCTCCATCAGATGGTTTAGTATCATATCCAGACCATTCATTGGTGGGGAGGTTGAGGGTGTTACACCTCTGCAGAGATGCATATTCTACAGCCAACTTGCCTATCATAGCTGTTCTGGTGAGCCAGGCACCCAGTTGAAAATTGGGAGACATGCCCCACCCCTTGTCGACATGTTTGTCTGGATGTAATGAATAATAAGCAAATAAATCTTCATAATACCCAATATATGTGCTACAATATGAGGATTATGACATGGTTTGGTTTGGTTTGGTTTCTTTGTTTAATAATATATAAAGTTACTCTGTACTCCATCAAATCTCTGTACCTTGTCAGCATAGCTTAGAATATGTTGATTGTATCTACTTGAAGAGGGGTAAGATCGCTACCCATCCCTGCAAAGAGTGGTATCATGAGTATAACATTAAACTGCATCTGACGTTGAGGTCCCAGTTCAGGAGATCTGGAGAGTATCGAGTACACATTCATTGTTATTAGACCAAATTCCACTCTGACCTGGAGTGGTAGTACCTGTTAGGGTGCTATCTTTGTTGGTTATTTAACATCAAAGACATCTTTATTGAAGATCAGTAAGGGTAGTATTTAACCAATAGCCTGGAACAAGGTCTCTAATTTGTGGGTAGATCAGCTTCAATTTTTTTTGTTTGAAATATGATGGTTGCTGCTAGACTTTTAAAAAAATCTTCTATCAATTTTTTCAGCTGTTGTAAGAAAGGTTCATTATAAACAACATCCCAAACTTTTTTTCATTTTCATACAGCACCCACAGGCTGTATACTTAACAAAGCCAGATAGAACACCATATTCATTGTTTCATATTATTAACATCTACTTATACAATTTGACAGCAAAGAGTGTTGTTCTTCCTTTACCTGTATTTCCCTGATCGTGATGATAATGAAATACAAAATTACCTGCTGCTCCTTCAAATCACTGCAACTTGTCAGCAAGGTAAAGAATATGCTGACTGTATATCCTCTGCAGTGGAGTAAGAACCCCCCACTAAAGGGAGGTATCCTGAGTATGACACTAAACTTTATTTGACGGTGAGGCTCCAATTCTAGAGATCAGGATAGCATAGAGTACCCCCTTAATTGTTATTACTTCCAGTACATTGGCGTGATGGTTAGAGTGTTTGCCAATGGTCCGGGAGATCTGGGTTCAATACCAGTTTGTGTCATACCAAAGACTTTAAAAATGGTACTTGATACCTCCTTGCTTAACACTCAGTATTATAAGGTATGGATCAAGAGTAAAGTGAAGCAATCCAGGGAAAGGAGTAGTGCCCTCCCCTACACCTTGGTGGTGTAGCTATCAAAAAGGGAGCCTTCTAGTCACCCTTGACTAAAGTCGTCGACTTTACTTACTTACCAGGTCCACTCTGACCTGGAGTGGTAGTATCTGTTAGTATCTCATCTATGGGTCAAATAGATTTGTTTGAAAATTACTATTGGATGGAAATACATGAAACCATATTCCCATACAAACAAATGGGTTTTATTAAATATTAGGGTCCTATATACATCAAATATATCTGTTTGCAAATTATTTATATTAGATAGGAATACTTGATATGATATGATCATATGCAAAAGCTTAAGAAACAAAACAAAAAAGTGAATAGAAAAATACAATATATGCAATTCCCTAAGCATAAAATAACCCCAGGTAGGTTGATATGCCATTAAACTCAATCAATCACTTTCAAAACTCTAAATATGCTCTTTTGAAATAATTTTAAATTCCCTTCCTCATAACTCAAAATGACCCCTTGTGAGCAATATGCATCCTGTAGGGAAATTGTACAGATTTTCTTTTAGTCGAGGGGAGTATCTCATGGGTTGATGGAGACATTAGGTTTATAAGTCCCAAATATTCACAGTGAATTGTCTGGTACGGAGCCATGATAAAGTAGACAAGGCATTTAGTTGGAAAGTGCTTTCAAGTGAAATCATCTGATAAGAATAATAGGTAATACGTATTATAACTTAAGATTTGTACCTTGTCATCGTTAACAGAATTGGAATGGTTTAATCCTGTAGATTAAATAAGGGGTTTAGTTTGGGGTTCTGTGTCGGCTCCAAAGTTCGACATGAAGCACAAAAGGTTACAAGTATGACAATGCAGATGAGGTCAATAGTCCAAATATTCTAAGTGATAAAAAATATTCTTTTTATTATTATCTAATAAATTTGCCAAATGGTCTTAAAATATTTTCTCCAAATAATTATAAATCTCATTCCTACCAGTCGCTAAAATGGATTAACTGATTGATTGATTTTAATGGCATGTCAACCTACCTGGGGTTAATTTATGCCAACAGGTTCAGGAATCGCATTATTGTACATTTGTATTTACAGTATTTGTAAAGTTGTTTTTAAAAAGACAGACTGGCCCATTGGTGGTAAAGTGTTTGCCAATGGCCTGGGAAACTGGGGTTCAATCTCAGGTCGAGTCATACCAAAGACTCAAAAAATGGTACTTGATGCCTCCTTGCTTAACACTCAGCATTATAAGGTACGTTTCACGGGTAAAGTGGAGCAATCAAGGGAAAGGAGTAGCACCCTCTCCTACATCTCGGTGTAGTAGCTATTGAAAAAGGAGCTTTTGGGTAGCCCTCAACTGTGTTTGCCAACTTTACTCACTTTTTTTAAGAGATTTTTTTTCACACAGTTATGTGATATCAAGTATTCCAATCTAATACAAATAATCGGCATAATTAAAGGGAACCCAGTTGGCTGGGGCTGTAGAATACATTGATTGCATCTCTGCAGAGGAGTAAGACCCCCACCTCACAAGAGACTTGGATATGACACTAAACAATCTGATGGTGAGGTTCTAGTAATGCTGGAGCTTTTGGGACTGCGGAGTACCCTTTCATTGTCATCACTCCCAGGTCTTCTCTGGCCCGTAGTGGCAGCACCAGATAGGGTCCTATCTAGGGGTCAAATAGAACTATTTGACATTTAAAATGAGTGCAAACAAATGACTTATACTAAATTGAATTGTTAGAAATAGAAAATTTTGATCATTTAACTGTGTGTAAGCAAATATTTAATTGAATTGCTAGTGATACATAGCAGTACTTGGAACCCTTTGACTTTGACTCACACTAAATTGAATTATTAGAAATAGAACTGTTTGATCATTTAACTGTGTATATTTACAAAATGTGTTTACAAATCATAAATCTAATATGTATGTAAAAACAAGATTTGGCATTAAATAACCAATAATTGTTGATATGCCATAAAACCAAACCAAACAGTTGTAGGGTTTCAAGTATTCCTATCTAATACAAATGATTTTCTCACAGATCTATTTGAGTCATAAATAGGATTAACAGGTACTACCACTCTATGTCAAAGTGGACCTGGAGGTAATGGCAATGAAACAGTACTCTATGTTTCTCAGATCTCCAGGACCAAAAACTCACCATCAGATGTAGTTTAGTGCCATACCAAGGACACTGCTTTGGAGCGGTCAGTCTTATTTCTTCTACATGGTATACAGTGTATTCTAAGTTCTGCCAACAGGGGGACCTGAACTTAGGAAAAACATCTGTAACAAAGAGATCCGCTGTACCTGTTGTCAATGAACATAGTACAATTTTCATTCTATATGCCTGCTTGTGGCAGTACATTTGATACCTATGCACTCTGTGGGTAAGTAGTTAAACAATGTTTATAATTGGCTCAATTAAGTCCGTTATGAATAAAAGAGACAGTTATATTCTACATGGAATTTTAGAAATCTACATCTGAAACCCATTTACAAATTTTCCCAAGACATTTATTCTCTTTCTCTCTCTCTCTCATCATGTACAGACATTCTCTCTCTCTCTCTCTCTTTCTCTCTCTCTCTCATCACATACAGATAACATTTTATCTGATTCTACCAGCAATTCTAAAAAAAAATAAATAAAAATCTAAAATGGATATCAATTTCTCAAATTTATACAGATAAGATAACATTTGGTTATGTCTCTTGAAATAAAAAGAGAAAAACTGCAATAAATAAAATAAAGGTCTTTGTTTCTGTTGGCAACAATTTTCTAAGTGTATATGATGTGTGATCAAATAGTAAGACTGAACTTTTAAATGACTTAATTTTTAAATTTGAAATTTAAATGAAGACTGCCCAACTGAGTATTTATCCAAACCTTCTATCATGGGCAGGATATAACACAAGGTCAATTTTTAAGTGGAGTACATCTACTTTGAGTTCAGAGTTTTCCTTCATTTAAACTGGCTACCTAACCAAGACTGAAGAATCTAGTCTGCCCTGTTTTTTTAGCTGGGGAAAAAAACAGATGGATTCATATTATTCCCAAGGGCATTAGTGCAAATTGAAACACAAACAGCTTTGTCTAGGATTTGAACTCAGTTCAACAATTTTATTCCTTCCAGAGATGACTATTACACTAAGTGCATCTCCCACACAACTTTGTTAATTTAAAGTGATAATGTTGAAATTTTGTTAAAGTGATAATGTTGAAATTTTGTTAACATAAAGTGATAATGTTGAAATTGTGTTAGACTTCATTGAGACAAGCCAGTGTTAATTTAAAAAGAAACTATCAAGCCACTTTCAATATTTTTCAGATAAAATGCTTTGTCGAAACACCAGATTGTACAAGTGCATCACCTGCCATGCTCACCAGACCTCCAAGCTCCATGTGACTTTCTTGTTTCCCAAACTAAAAATTCCCTTCAGGGTGAGAGAATTATCATTAATCACTTGAAACCATATAATCATTAGTATTTGATAAGAATGCTTGGAACCTATAGGACTTTACGCTCCTATAAATTATTTTGGGCGGTATGCCACTTGTTCCCACAAAGATGGCGGACGCTCACATATTCAGTCTCAGGAAACCATTGGCCAGGAGAACCACGTGACATGTTTAAAACTACGTCCGCGCGTAAATTCTAGTCCTGCGTTTTGAGCCACCTACAAGATGCGTATTTTCTATAAATACGTTGTCTTCAAACACCCTTGTTCTCTTCTACACAAATTCTTCACAGCAGCAACACACCACCTCCAGCGTGAATCAACAGGAGTGAAAAGCAACAACATGGATGGGCCTCGCAGACATTCAAAATATACATTGACTATGAGACGCTTTCCTGTCTCAGAGAAACTGCCCGTTTCTAATCATAAAAAAGGACATTTTAAATATGTAATCCTTTTATAGCTTAGTTGTGTTAGACACACACACGAGCTCACACATATACACACACTATTATTTTGTTAGTAGAATTAGAAATATTTTTTATGCATCAATGTAAGTTTTATTGTTGTAGAATATAAATTTGTTTTTTGTTCGTCGCCTTGTTTTAAATGTTCTTTTTGTCCGTGCCGTTTTACAACCTTTACTCGTTTCATTTGTTGCATATCTTTTACTTATTTGCTTCATTGGCTTCCTTCATTTACTACTTTATCCATGGGCCTATATTATGCCTATTCTACCTTTTTTTTTAAACACTCTATATATCAAACACCAACATTAAACTTGTGGGGAAGCACAAATTTTAAACCTTATTCTAAATATAAAACTTCAACATCAAAATAGTCGGGGACCATAAATTCAGTCACTCACTACTACAAACCATACAAGTGTGAGCAAACAAATGAATATTATTAAATAGAAATAATCTGAAACCAAATAATTATTAGTATTACATGGGAATACTTGAAACCATATAGCTATGTGCTAAAACTTTTAAAAAAAACTATACAACTTGTCTCCTTAGTCAAATTAGTGCTAAAAACTTCTAAGATCTTTTATCTAAATTAGATTTCATAAATAATTGAACAAGTCCTGGCGGCCACACCACACAAGGCACTAACTATACGGCCACCTGCCTCCCATCACAAAAACTATCCAAGTTAGACGAACCAGACATGCAGGACACAGCTGGCAAAGCAGGGACGAGCTCATAAGTGATGTACTCCTATGGACCCCCACATATGGCTGGGCAAAAGCAGGATGACCAGCTAGAACATACATACAGCAGCTATGTAAGGGTATGGAATGTAGCCCTGAAGACCTTCCAGAGGCAATGAACGATAGGGAGAAGTAGCGAGAGAGGCTCAGGGATATCCGTGCTCGCAACACGACATGATGATGATGATATATATATATATATATATATAAATTATATATATTTATATATACTTTTTAATGTTTTTCGATAATTCTTTTAATTATAATTCTTCCTAAATTACCAAGAGCAACCAAAATTTCTTAAAATGTTCCAAAAAATTCTTAGTTAATACATTAATATTAGCTAATATATTTCACTTTAAAGTAAATTTTGAACTTTTATTACATCACACAGATTTGAAACAGAACATTTCTAATAATAATAAAATGCTGAGATTTTTCTCATTTTTTCATTTCCTTTTAAAATTGAATATAATTCAGAAGATACAATATTACATAGTAACATTACCCTGACGATGGTTTAATATCAAAACCAAAATGTTAAACATTGGCACATTATACAACTATAAATAAACTCACACTCTAAATATCTTGTTTTTTTTCATATTCACTTCCATTTATTCTAGTATATATAAATATATATACACACAGATGTATGAGTATATGTGTGTGTGTATATATACATGTATGTGGGGCCTTCAATAAGTTTCCAGACTTTTCTTACAGGCATTTAAAATTATCATAGACTCTTGAAAATTCAGTATGTGATTGCTATACATCTTATGAGATGACAGACCAAATTCTATGATTTCACATTCAAATGAACAGCTACAGCAGCAATTGGAATACACCCTACTAAAGCCTGATTGTTACAGCTGGTGAATTTCAAAAATGCAATCTGGATGTGAAGACACTTTAGAAGAATGATATACAATAAAATTCTGTTTTAAACTTGAAAAAAAATGCCACAAAAACGTATGGAATGCTTCAGACTGCTTTTCGACCATCTTGCATGAATCGAACATCAGTTTTTGAGTGCCATAAGAGATTCAAGGAAGGCAGGAAGTCTGTGAGAGATGATGAGAGGTGTAGGGGGAGTAAGGAAGTCAATACATCAGGCTACTATGTTGAGGTTTTAAGGAAGTTCAGGAAGAGATTCCTTGGGAAGAGGCCAGCACTCTTCAAATTGGGTCAGTGGCATTTCCACCAGGACAATACACCAGTCCATCCTGGTCACAGACTATTTGACCAAGATGGGCATCAAGACAGTTCCTCAGCCTCCCTATTGTCCAGACCTTGCTCCCTGTGACTTTTGCTTATTCCCTAAGTTCAGAGGCTGTCGTTATGAGACAACTGAGAAATTGAGGCTGTGACGGAGGTCATTGACATGCTCACACAAGAGGACTTCCATGGGGCCTTCCAGAAGTTGTTGGAACAGTACAAGTGCATTGCAGCTGGAGGAGATTACTTCGAAGGTGACTAGAGTTTCATGTGTGTACTATCAATAAAAGTGCCCATACAAAACAAGTCTGGAAACTTATTTAATGAGCCTCGTATATATATATATATATATATATATATAATTATATATGATAAGAATAAGTGGAAAAGTCAAACACTTACAATGCATTTAGTGGTAATATTTCATTCTTCTGTTCATAAAGAATGAAATATTACCAATTAACCTGTTCTAAGTGTTTGATTTATCCACTTTTCCATTTAGTTTTATCATCTTGTCAGATTCACCAAAATCTATCATTTCTCACCTGAGAATTTTGAATTTATATAGTTTTTTCCATACACATATAGGCTGTAATCCACATTTGCTGTTTTTCAACCTCAAGTTAAACATTTATAGTCATCTGATGAGACAGAGAGTATAATGATATTCTCCAGAGAAATAAATTTATAATGACAATTTAACCAGGTTTGAGTTTACTTCTAATTGCACTATATATATATATATATATATATATATATATACACACAATTTTTTTGAAAAAGCAAAGTAAATGTTTTTCGTACATGTTAGCACTGCTTTGTTTGAAATTGTTTTATACCAAACATTAATTTTATCTCAAAAAAAATATTTGTTTTGTTGCTATTCAAAATGGTGGCAAATCAGAGTGCTCCAGGCTGTTCAAGAGAGTTCTGTCATCAAATTTTTGTTGGCTGAGAAGAGCAAACCATGTGAAATATACAGAAGAATGTGTGATGTGTATGGAAAAAGCATGTTTTAGTAAAAGAAAATGTTTTCAAAATCGACTAGACATGGGTAAATTCAAAACTTAGTTGAAAAGGTATTCCATGGAGGGGAAATACACTGACTCACTGGTTAAGAGAAAATTCAGAGCACAGAGGTCAGTCAGTAAAGAAGGTCATGCTGACAGTCTTCTAGGATATGAAGAGACCTGTTACTATTGATTTCCTTGAAAAAGGCACAACTGGAATGGAAACAGTGCTTCTTATTGTCAACTCGTGCAGCAAAATAATTTGCCTCATTTATTGAATGACCTCTGTGCATATATACATATATAGTTTGCTACGTTAATAAATAAAAAGATCATATATAGGGCATGTATATACCACAAAGACACTTAGTTTGATGAAATCATAGTTGTGAAACTGACCGATACTCAGCACTGTTGACTCTATATCTACATTATCCTATATATATATATATATATATATACGCATGCAAAAATTTTAACTGGGTATTTCTAATGGTATAATGGTTAGCAAGCCATTGTTAATGAGTTGAATTCTTTATAGATACCCTATACGTCTGGCCTTATGCCAAATTAAACAGCTTAGTAAATGACCCCAAAGATACAAATCAGTGGCATTACAATTCACATCAATCAAACCAAATAAAACTTTCTGTGAAATGATCCCTAATAGTATCGTGTTTAACACACTCAATTTGCAGATCATATTTGCAGAATTCAGTCCTCATTAATGTGACCCAGTGTTTGATGATGATGTTCAGTAATGATGCTATATAGAAGCACAAAAGTAAAAGTCCACTCACTGGATGGAGCCACAGACTATTTCGAAATTGTATCTGGTGTGCTGCAAGGAGACACATTAGCCCCATACCTCTTTATCATCTGTCTAGACTACATGCTTAGAATGTCTATTGATAAAATGAAAAAAACAAAAAAAAAAAACAGTTTCAAGCTAAGAAAGGAAAGAAGCAAAAGGTACCCTGCACAAACAATTACGGACGCGGACCATGCTGATGACATTGTTTTAGCAATATTTGCCAGAAACGCTAAGAATTGATGAATAAATCTGAATTTGTAGAAATAAGTCAAGATATTTATTCTATAAGTATTTTTCTAAAAGAAGTTAGAAAAAAATTTATATTTCAATTTCACATTGGCTAACCAAAGAAATATATATAATTAAAATTGTTAGAAATGTACTTATTCATGGGTATTTATTTACATTATAAGATAAACAAAATATAAAATTATTAGGGGTGTAATTATTTAAGGACTATAGATTAGATTAGATTAGATAAGGTTTATTATGAAAGCTGTTTTTTGTAAATTTCAATTTATTAAAAAGCATTGATTCTGTTATATTTTTGGATTGAAAGAATATGCCGTGATGGTGGTGGTGGCAGACTTACGTATAGAAAATACTTCCTGAATTTTCAGAGATAATGGATATAAAGTCAAGGTCCAGTTTACATTGAATTTACATTGTAAATTGAACTCCTCATAAAAATCAAACACAAAATCAGTGTCCTCTCACATTATACATGTATTATATAATGAGCCCCAACTTTATAGTCCCCTCACTCAATCCCACTTTTTGATTTTTCTCAAAAAAATTCATTGAATAACCAAAAACAAAGGATTGATTGGATGACTGAAAGTAAAATCCTCCCATCCTCCCATCCCTTGCTCTTTGAAAAGGTTGTTCCAATCTTACTAGAGTTTCTTACCACCTGATTGGGATTGAGGCAGAATTTTCAGCAGCAAATCATCTACTCAAAAGAAACTTAAATTATTGCAGATAGAAAAGAGAAGAGACTTATGCCTGAAGCTGAAACCAAGTTTAAAAGTTCAACTTAACAAGCTGATGGACAGACACCAGGAACAGTGAAGTCATTAACCAGGATTTATATTTTCTGCAGAGTTTTGCTTTTGTAAATAAAATTTTCTGTTACATTGAATTTCTATTTTAGGCTTATGTGGGCCTGAAGTTTGTTTTTTTTGACACCAAAAATAGGCCACAAATATGAAAAGCCTGAGAAACACTAATTTAAATGATAAAGGTGGTAGCATTAATCACTCTAGAAGGTTCAGTTTTCACATGTTAAAAAGTTACATAGACCTAAGTAATCAGTTTCATGTATAAACAACGAGGGGGGGGTAGAGGCAGAAATAAATGGGAGAGAAAGGATAGAGGGGGGATACAAACATTGCTTTTACATATTAAATAAAAATATTAGTCAAATAAAATGGATGGGTGTCACAAATAAATATAAATTTAGACTCCAGTTTTTGAGCTCTGGGAAATATGTAATATTTCGTCATGGCAATTATCTCCAGGCATACACTGAACTACATTAATGATACAAGTAATGTTCAAATATTAAAGCGTATGAAAATTATTAATGTTTGATAAAAATAATTGAAACTATAAAACACAGTGTCAAAAGATTAATTATCGGTAACAATTACATAAGTGCAATTCAAACTATATAACCGTGTGCAAAAAGTATAGTTATTTTATTCATTTGATAATTTTTCAATGAATGCAATTCCCTGACCTCTATGCATAAAATAATCCAAGACCGGTTGACATGCCATTAAAATTAACAAATTGTTTCTGATGTGCACTTTATGTAAAAGTGACAATCCGAGAACTCAAAGGGTAAACATGAAGAATAATAGTTCAAATTATCCATGATGATAAATGAAGTGCTTTACTTTGCAAAAATAGAAGTCTTCTTGCTGCCAAGAATATATTTTAGGAGTCAATTCAAGGTTGTTGGACCCCAAATTGATCCATTTGAATCCCAAATTGATTCATCTCAAAACCCATTTTCATAATACACACCCATCATGGTGGTTTAATATTCAAATAGTTTTTCCTAAATGTGAACTTTTTCAAAATAAAAGATGAAACTTTATTGAGACAAAAGAATTTAACAATCTGAATTAATCAGAACAATACAATTTACTTGGTTTCTTGTTTTTTTTTTACTTCTTTTTCAACATGGATTTTTTAATAGAAAATCTTGGGGGTTGGGGGGGAAATATGTCTGATGTGATTTTTTTCCTTTGCAGCTTACATCTATGTGTATTATGGGCCCAGGTCTCAATTTATAAACTTTCATCGTTTCTTTAAAAAAAAAAAAAAAAAAAAAAAAAAAATCTTTATTCAAAATAAAAAGAAAACTGTATCTATTCATTTTGCCCAAAAAAAAAAAAAAAAAAAAAATCAAATTTCTTTTTTTTGAGATAAATCAACTTTGGGACCAACAGATTTGAAACGATCCACATAGTGTACAATACAAAGTAGGTGATCAGTTTACTGTTTAGATCAGGGGGTCTCAAACACGCAGTCTGAAAATTACTTTCCTAGTGCAGGAGGTAGAATAATTTCCATGTTTATTATTTTCCTTAAACTCAGTAATTTTTCCTTCACCCCCAACCATGTTTCTACCAGTAAAAGATCATATATGCTTTAACATTTCAGTCACTTGAGAGATAAAAACTCGAAATGTAGAAATAATTCAATTTTATATACATTATAAAAAATATTTTAATAAGAACCTTAGTGAAATCTACATTGGCTCATTTATTGAGGTGGAGGGTTGACTGAGATTATTGAAAATTAACTCATATAAGAAATTTTTTTTTGTTTCATAATATGAGAAAGGGTAGATTTAACAGCTCATATTGGCATGGAAAGTGTATTTGAGTTAATGGACAACAAATTTACACAAGAAAACATAAAAAATTGTTTTGTTTCATAACATAAGAAATAGATTTGTTAATTCATATTGGCATGGGGAAGGTGTACCTAAGATGACTGACAACATAAATCATTGAAAATGTTTCAAAGTAAATTGTTAAATAAACAGAAATTATAACTACTATTTCTTTAAGTGTGATAAAACTTTGAATTTTGCTTCGGTTTTTGGTTTTAATAATATCTGTTATACAATTTATAGTGGGGGTGTCCTCATGGCATAAGGGTTAAAGTGCTCGACCAAGATTGTAGTGAGTGAGTTCAATCTCTAGTTGCACTATTACGTTCGCTTTTAGAGTAATACCCTTAGGAAAGGTATGAACTTCCTTATCCCCACCACCAGCTATGGGTTAAATAGTACCTCTACTATTTTTCTAAAGGGTGGCTTTGGCATTAAATGACCTATGAAGGTTGATATGCCATTAAACAAAGAAAAATCAAACCAAACCAGAAAGAAGGGAATTTACCAAAAGTAAAAATGGATAAATTGTCCCAACCTATATTTCGTACATAATTCACATATTCTACAATCATCTGCTTATTCATTTTGAGGGAAAAAAAAATTATATATATATTAGGGTGTCTCAATATACATGGGACACATGTGACTGCTAATAACTCTACTAATAATAATGTGTCCTTTTTTTTTGTTTCAGATTTGAAAATAGTATACTGTAACAACTATTAATCCTTGATCACATTTCCTTGGACAAAAGAAATATTTTGCGTCACTACTTATTTGGAGACAAAATAATTCAGAACTCTCTCAAACTCATCAATATCATAATGATTTATGACTGAGACAAGAAACTCAAGAAAAAGACTGCATGTCCTGGAAGCTGATATAATAATAATTAAAAAAAAAAACAACCCAAAAACATTGATTTGATGTGTCTTACTCAAAGGATGCATTTTTTACAGGACATGTTCCAAATGACCGCAATTGCACTTGTCTCAATAATAAATCATTATAGTATTAATGAGTTGCATCTATTTTAAGAAAACTTGTATATATCTCCATCTCAGCCTATCAGCTATGTTGCATATTAGCATTATAACAGTTAGAAATAATATCCCCTCCCATCTCACTTTTGGCTCACTGTGCCTCCTCCCCACCCTAGGATTTAATGACCCTTTTGAATCCTTGAGTTTGAGACCTCTGGTTTAGAACTTGCTTCAAGGTAGATATGTAGTACTGAAAGGAAAGTAAGCAGTTTGGTACTGATGGTTGCCACTAGCGTAAAGCAAGGCTCTTAGAATGAATTGAGCTCTCAGTAGCCATTAAGCGGAAATATGTAAACAAAACATGTGATACATCAGCATTTAAAGTTCCTTCGCTTGAACTGGTTTCCTTGTGGCTGACTGGTAGAATCTTGGATTAGCATTTCAGTCAGCCAGGTTTCGATCCCAGCTTTGGGAATCTAGCCTATCTAGCCACACTGAAGTGTTGTGATACAACGAAACAGTCTGCCTGTGGATGACAATATATCTTTATTCCTGACTCTGGTTTAACTGGACTGAATAATATATATATATATATATATATATATATATATATATATATATATATATATATATAGAGAGAGAGAGAGAGAGAGAGAGAGAATATTTTGTCAGGAAGTTATTGTTTACACATGTTTGGTTAAAAACCATTTAACTTGCCTTTTTTTCTGAGCTATGCTTTTTCTCTAACTTTTTTGTTTGTTTCCTTGTAAAAATCCCCAAAGCCATGATTATAATAAAAACGACATAATCAAACATAAATGAAATAGCATTCAACACTAACATATCAATGTAACATTACCTCATCAACACAGCACCAAAAGAAATATAAGTATTACCCTTTAAACGATATGAAACAAGTCTTTTAGTAACTTAATATGAAGGTTTATTTGTTATTCTCTAACCTTATAGCAGTCACAACAAGAGAAAGAAAAAAGGGTAAGAATGTGTCAAATGATTAGATAGACAGAAAGGCGCCCACGGTGTAATGGTTATCGTCATAGGAAATGGACACAGCGACACAAGTTCAAATCCTGGGCAAGACTGATTGCATTTCACATAGCACTAATACCCTTGGGAAAGATATGAATCCAATTATTCTCCCTCCAGCTATGGGTAAATTGTAGGAAAGACTGGGTTCTTCAGCCTTGGTGAGGCAACTAGTCTAGGAGAAGGAATACTCTGAATTCAAACCTGTTAAACTCCGCTTAAAAATTGACCTTGTGTCATATCCTGCCCGAGCGGAGGGGTTGGTAAATATGATATACAGAAAGATATGAGCACCAAGAGACAGATATGTTAATTTTTTCATCACTGGCCTGGCTGATTTGGTTGTAGTTCTGTGTGCATGAATTTCTTAGGGTACCCTGTGGTCCTTCTGGTCATCAACTTAGACTGACCATAACCCTGATCCAAAATCTTTTTATATTTTCTAATAATTCTCTAAATGCTGACATAATAACTAAAAACTTTCCATAAACATGTCATTACTAAAACTGCCGAGATATATTCAAAATGTTTATTTTAAAGTCATCACAGCCAACTTCAAAACAAATCCCTATTTTGGTATAAGCAGACATCTGGTCGTAGTATATGCACACATACAACCTTTCAATGCAACCTACACTTCAACTCAAAATTTTTAGATTCCTCATTATTTATTACTACAAATAAAATAATCAACTAATATAATTAATTACCATCCTTAATCATATTACAGTCAAACATCTTCAACAACTGACATGCTAACCAAACCATCCTCACCAATAACAAAAAATTCTTCCAATGAAATAAATATTGTAACAAAAATTACCTACAAAAAATTTTCCCCCTGAAGATGATTGATTGATATAATTAAAAGCATTTGGGATCAGAACTGAGGGCAACTTTTCTGTTAATTGGATCTTGATGCAAAGAAACTAGCAAGAAAGAGAAAAAACATAAAAAGGAACCATTATAGCCTTCCCCCCACCTTTCAATATGTAAACAACAACAATAAGAAAAAAAGAAAAAAAAAAGATGCTGTGTGTAGTAGAAAATCTGTGAAGATGCAGACTGCACGGTGTGTAATGTTAGGCTATTTATTTACATGGTGAGATGTTACAGTTTCTGCTTTACAATAACAAAAAATTAAAAGAAAACATAAAAAAAAAAAATCTAAGAGCAAAAAATTTTTTTTTAAATTTAAGAGCAAGAAAAAAAAAAAAAAAAAAAAAAATTTAAGAGCAAAAAAAAAAAAAAAAAAAAAAAAAAAAAATTTAAGAGCAAAAAAAAATAAAAATAAAAATAAAAATTTAAGAGCAAAAAAAAAAAAAAAAAAAAAAAAAAAATTTAAGAGAAAAAAAACATTACTAATTCTTTCAAAAAAACAAAAAGTTGAAAATCTTCAGTGGAACGAAAATTGATGACATTTATTTTCAGCATTGAATAATTTCTGTCTTTACTGAGCAGCTTTTGTTACATTTTTTAGATTTCAACATTTTTCCTTTAAATAAAAAAAAGAAAAATAAGAAAAAGAAAAAAAAAAAAAAAAGAACAACCACGATATATCAAACTTGCAAGAATCATTTTTCTTCATTTTCGATATTTTTAAAAACACCAAATTTCTTTTTCTTTTTTTGGACTGATTAGCCATCATATCTGAAAAAAGATGTGATGTTTTAGTTTAAATTCCATAGGAGAATAAGAATTGATGTATCTGAAAAATAATACTTTTTTAAAAAAATTCTTTTTTTTTTAACCATGTATTTGTGTATAATTATGTGTTTTCTGACAATGTACATTTCTGTGCATGGAAGTGTCTGATATTTTAAACAAAAACCAGAATTTAAACAAAAAAATTTAAAAAGAAAAAAAAAAGGTATTTCTTTTAGTGCTTACATTACAGGTAATCTCATTATGATTGTTTTTTGCTTTTTTAAAAATATCTTTACCCGATCTGAGCAAAAGTGTAGAGAGGTTTAAAACTTACTCATATACACAGTAAAGCCGTGTGTACAATGACCAACTAAAAATGATTTAAATTCTTTTTTAATTACACCCACATTCTAAATCATTTTTTAAAAAAACCTTTTGGTGCAGAGAGCAACTTAAATTACCCAATTATACTTAATACATAAGGGCAAGATGCAACTTTATTCCACATTAAAAATTTTGGATCTTGTCCTAAAATTATATTTACACCCCCCCCCAAAAAAAAACCAAACATTACTTCTAAAACTTTAGTAAAATACTTATTTTTAGAAGTATTAGTGAATAAAAAAATTCTCATAAACACATTTGTGCATTATACCCCACCCGACACCAATAGTAAATTGTAGTATTGTGATTGTGAAACTCTAATAAACTTTTTATTTTATGGTTGAAAGTGCATTTCAACCATTAAATTTATTGCCAAATGTGCTGCACCAAGAGTTAAAAATCTTTTTAAAATTTTAAACATTTCTATCATCATTGTTTAATGACTAAAATATATTAAACTTTGATCTGATCATTATGTTGCAAGATCAAATACATCCATTCAACAAAAGGAATAAATTGTCTGATGAAAAAAATTATTTCAGTACAGCCGTTTACTGAGTAACAATGCTAAGACCATTATTTAACATCTAACACTTTTATTGTTATGATATAGACTTACATTAATATTGTAAACATTAAACAATAACCCCCATTCCCAAAACACTTAAAACTTAATATATAAACTCCCAAATGCATCCCTCTTACAAATTGTATGGACCTGTGTATTAGTTATTTAGTGAATTTCAATTCATAAAGTCATAGCCTCTTGAATCCGGAAAAAAAAAAACCACCAGTAAAAAAAAAAAAAAAAAAAAAAAAAAGTAACAATAAAAAAAAATCCTAAACCAAGTGTTTCCTCAATAAATTGCTGATGTTTCACTCGGATTAAAAACTTATTTCTCGACAAAATTTAAATCTAACTGGCCATCATAAATTAATTGTAACTTTTTTTCTGTGACTTTATTACCAGCCACCAGCCTTTCAGGTCCAGCATTTTCTAGTATTCAAGTTTGGGATCATTATTTCAGAGCATAAGTAAAAAAAATTAATTATCTTGAAGAATTTTGGCTTTTTAAAAATTTTTTTATTTTTTTTTAAAGATACGAATGTCTTTGTGGATGTAAACAGGTTAAAAAGAAATGAATCAAGTTGTAACAAAATGTATTTTCATTTGCTGATTTTGAATATGGTCAACCAAAATTAAAGAATCAAATCATAAGACATTCATTTGGTAGATGCAAGGAATCAGTTTTACATTAAAAAGAAAAAAAAAAGAAAAGGATGGAAAATCAAGTTGTTCTAAAAGTTACTATTAATGTCAATTGATAAAAAAAAAAGTTTCATTGGCAAGGGAGAAAACTCTGCTGCTTTAGAAAAATGACACGGTTAAATTTGATTTCATTAAAAAAAAAAGAAAAAGAGAGAGAGAGAGAGAGAGAGGGAGGAAGGTGTAAATGAACTGAAAAACAAGGAATCGTATAGTTTCTTGAACATTTTCATCCATTTGGCAGAAAAAAAAAAAAATGAAGGAAATCCAAAGGAAAAGGCATTGTACATTTTATCCTGGAAGATTTTTAAAAAATTGTTATTGGTTAAGATGGAATTTGATAAGAATAAAATATCTTGTTTTTCCTTGTCAAAAGATGAATTCAATTTTTTTTTCTTGAGGAAAAGAAAAAAAAAGGTCCTTCATTTCCGAGTATACACGATTATACAATAAAATACAATTATTTTGTAACAACTTGGGTCTTTTCTTTAACTTTAATAATTTAGCTGCACTTCAAGCAAACAAAATGCCAAATAAATTCACCACCTGTGCCATTTGAACCCACAACCAAAAATCATAATAGTCCAGAATCTCTGTGATAATCATAGCAACTTATATCTAATGATTTTAACTTCAGATATTTGGTATTTTTAACCCTTAGAATCTGAGCAGCCAGATGTATATATAACCAGATAGTCTGAATTTCAGCCTTTTATATACCACTGTTGCCTTGAAAATATTGTAATCTGTTGTTTAATAGCCTTAGACTATTGAATAACAGTTTCAACCAGGGTAGAATGGTTCATGGCTATGAGGAGATCATATCCTAATGGTTAAGTGCCAGAAATATCTACAGATTCATATATCAAATTTTTTCCAGACCTTACAATAGGCTAACATTTTACTTGAAAGGAAGTAATGTCTTATTTTTTTTTTTTTGGTACAGTGATATGTATTTTAAATTCATAGTTCCATTCTGGGGATTACTGAACATTTATTGCCAAGAATTAGAACTTACTGTCAAGTGGCAGGGAGATGGGAACGAATCATTAAGTAACAATAAAGGAGGTAATGTACATTTTTTTTCTTTTTACTGAACTTATTAAAAATAGTAGACTTTGATTTTTTTTTCTTTTTTGAATCTGTCAATTTTATTCAGGTAGGCTTTTGCCTCTTCTGATTTTGAGCTGCAGTTTGTAAAAAGCATCTTACAACCCCATAATGAATTTTAACTTATTGAGAAATAAGAAAATACAAGATAACTCATGTCTGATTAAGGCCATATCCAAATAGTATGAAAAATAATTACATTTTAAACACTACAAATGTGACACTAGAATCAAATAAACATTTTAGATTTAATATAAAGTATCTTTACAAAGAAAGAAACAAACTTATCACTTAAAATGGTTGACCCAAGCTATTCAATTTATACAAAAAATATTTTATATAAAAGTGTCATATTTTGATCATCTATCATTATAAATCACTTCATGGCCTTTTGGCCTGAGAAGCTCCAGAAAATGAATAATATCTTAATTCCAGGAGGCCTACCCAGCCAAAGCAGTACCTGCCCCTTTGCCTAAAAGGGGTTAATGACTGGGTTAATGGCCCTGAGTTTGAGGCACCCTACAAGGGGAATGCCAACTGAATCTAAGCAATTTTCAAAACCATCACACTGGAGGTTTACTTCTTGTGTAGTACCCCATGTTAAAATGACTTTCTGCTGATTTTAGATCAGTGGGAAATATTTATCACTATAAATTGTAGTTGATACATTAACTTTCCTATGGAGCCTTTTAAACATTTGCTGTTTTCAAGTTGCTTTTAAAAGGTAATTTCACTTTAAAAGTGGTGGGGTATGTTAAAGAAAAATCCTATTAAAAAAAAAAAAAAAAAAAAAAAAAAAAAAAAAAATTATCAGTAGAAATAGGTAACAGGATTTGAGAGAAAAATCAGAAATTTTCTAGTCCAATTTTTTTTTCTTTTTATATGAAGCATTGTCAAGTTAAGCATTAATTTTTGATTATTTTTTTTTCTCTTATATCTGTTGCTTTTTTTTTTTTCTTTAATTCTTTTTTTATTGCTGTTTCTCTATTTTAAGGCAAACTTGCCACTTAAATGACGACCAGAGCTAAAGAAATATTGTTTATACAAATGTATCACAAATAATGGTTGATGAGTTAGCTCCCCTTATAGGCCATCACACTATTCAAATTGCATTTAAGGAAATTTTACGTTAAGAGTTGGTATTTTGTGCGAAAGGAGAAATTAATCATAAAATTAAAAAAAAAAAAAATCCTAAAATAAGATAAATAAAAAAAAAAGTATATATTAGTTGAGATTGGTAATAGAATTTTAGAGACAAAAATCAAGAATCATCTAAATTTTGTTTTTTATATGAAGCAATAATTTTTGGCTAGTTTTTCTTTCATCTTTTTATTCCAATGCTCAGATTATTTTTAAATTCTAGGACCATTAGGTAAACAGTATGAATTACATGCTTATTTAATGGATGTAGAATGTAAAAACAAACAAATGTAAATGCAATAGAAAATAAAAATAGAAATAAAATAAACAAAGCTATCAAATGTCAATCAGAAATTATAATCTAGTATTAAGTTTATTATTTATTATTATACACTGATTTATTCGAACTGGTTGTGAGTTCAATCCCTGGGTAAGGCAGTGAAATTCATACAATCTAGTTCAGTAGAATAAGCAGAATCAACATTACAAGGACGAATCAACTAATATCTTCTAGCATGGACAGCAGAATGAGGAAAATCTACCCTGTGGATTGAATAAAGAGTTAGATTTGAAATTCCCAGACGGTTATCGAATACAAGAAGCACCTGAGAAAGGTCTGTGAGTACAAACATGATAACAACAACCAGGATAAAGATAACAGTTTGAATAAATCAGTTTATTATTGATGATGATTACTCATTTCTGGTAGGAAAGGTTATTTCTAATGCAGCTTTTAACTTGGGTGTTTTTTTTTTTTGTTTGCCAATCCTCTTAATGTGTCATATTTGAATTTCTGAGAGCTCTTCATGCCACAAACAAAATATAGCATGAATTGGACTATATTTGGACATGGCATGGCCCTAGGAATTGGACTATATAGCACACATAAGTGAAAGGGGCTTAGAGAAAAAAAAATGAAATCATTTAAATTTATATAAACAAATCAAGATAACATTCCAAAGTTGATCACAGAATACAAATTAAAGAAGTAAAATGAATAAAAAAACTAAACAGGTCATAGATATTGATAATTACCCACAATGCCGCTCCATTAAAAAAAAAAAAGAAAAAAGAAAAAGAAAAAATATAGATTCACTAAAAATTCATATTTTTCATTAGGTATATGAAGGGGGTACAGAGAAGTTCTTAGCCTTACCAAGAGAATGACCATAAAGTATATATACTATACCACATATTCATCCTACAGTTCAACAATCATGTCAAGTTTAAAGGAAAAAAAAAAAAAGGTTCTCATCTTGGTTGGGCCAAGAACTTTCCAGGAGGTGATTGATTGCCGATTCTTAACTACAAAACTGATCATTCACTTTATATACAAATATACATAGATAAAGACTTGTCAAACAATGTCTCATCTTAAAAAATAAAACCAAATGGTATTATAGCAAATATGAAGGAATTTTTCTTTTTTCTTTGATATGAAATCCTCCACTATTAAAGAGTTCCACATTTTCACAAAATAGTCTTGATTAAAAGCTCCCCTAAACAAATTACTTGCAACATCTCAGGCCTACAAACCTACATCTACAAGGCAAAGAGAAATCCTAGAGATGCTTCTAGTTGAATATTTAACTACAAATCATTTCTCACAGTGGCTAGCTACATTTTCTAAGTGGAACAAAATACCAACAAATAAATCTCACTACTTTCCTAATGTTTTTTTAAAAAATTGTTTGCATTCACTAAAAGTGATAGATCATAACAAGCTCTCAATTATTTTAAAGGTTTTTTTTTTTGGTTTTATTTTTGTTGTTCTGGGTTAGTTTTGTTAAAAATGGACCATCAGGAAGAGGATGGAAAGTGGATAAAAATTTGTTGAAGAGACTTGCCCAATAATTTTAGGCTCAAATTTGAGCTAGCCATATTTTCTCAGCATTGACCAATTTGAAAAAGAGTCATGGCTACCAATCTGATCTTGCAGTATTTCCAAGGTTTCATTATTTTCTTTCTGTTGATTGTGCAATTAAAATTTTTTTTATTTTACAAAAGCTCATATCCTAAATTATTCACACACTTCAAAAATCCACTTACACTGCACACACACACACACACAAAAAAAAAAGGTTGTTGGAAGTTATGTTATGAGAAAATTGGATTTTAGAAGTAGAAGAATGGGTCAAGATTTAGTTTACAAGTTTGCCATTTTCAGAGAGAAAATTTTTTTTACTTAATTTTTGATGTTTTCAATTGATTAAACTTTCATACCTAACACCAGAATCTTTTTTAAATTTAGAATAAAAAAATTCTTTAAAAAGGATGATTTAACTAATATAATCCTCTAATATCCAACATTGTAGTAAAAGTAGACCTTTATTTTCCATCTGTCACCTGAAACTTTATAGCATTTGGTGACTATCTTTAAGACTGAGAGTTGGGTTAGGGTTTCGGCTTAAAATGAATTCATATATTTATTTGAATTTCCTTTTCTAAATAACTGTATTTCAACTTGAACATAAAACTTACCCTCCAAAATTCAAAATATGGGAAAAAAAAAAAAAAAAAAAAAAAAAAAAAAAATTAAACACACATGTGAGAAGGGAGGAAATGAATCAGAATATATAAATAGAAAAAGGAAACAAATAAAATTGGTGTAATTTGATGATTTATATATTGTTTGTTTTGTTTATTTTTATTCATTTCGACTTCAAAATTTTTTAATTCAAAAACATTGTATTAAAATTATTTTAAGTGTGAAAAATGAAATAATTATGACATAAATCTTCATATCAATTGGAAGTCATCATCAAATTATACCAATACATATCTTTTATTTGTTTCCCTTTTCTATCTATAAACACACACACACATGCACATATATATATATATATATATATATATATATATATATATATATATATATATATATATATTTATTGAAGCACCCACAATGTCCAGCCACACTGAAGAATTGTGATACAACAAAACAGTCTGTCTGTGGATGACATATATATATATATATATATATATATATATACACATACACACAAATAAAAAGGAATTCTTCTCAATGGTAAGGTTTGATAAAATGGGGGACATGGAAAGAAATATGATGGAAGAGTTCCACAATGGAAAACTATTTGGAATATGTTGAATGTCAAAGAAACAATTTTGAAAAAAATTCACATTTCTTTCATTGTTCATTTATCAGAAAGTCAAGCTCTCAACATCTGGAAGATTGGTGCAATATAATCTTATCCCCCCACCATTTCTCCAAATTAGAAAATTAGGTTATATTAACAAAAACTAAATAAAGGACAAATATCAAATTGATAAAGTTAAGATTCAGATAATTGACATATGGTAATTTTTGGTTGATTCTTATGTATTCAGGTTGGTTATATTTCATTTTCCATCAGTGTAGTCGATTATATTGGATAAGTTATAAGTTGTGTATTCAGGAAGTATCATAAAACAAAAATGTATGTGTGTATATGTAAGGGAAAAAAAAACCGACAGAAAAGGAATTTTAATTTTGAAACAAACTTCTAAAGATGGACGGAAAGTAAAGGTTCACTTTACTAAAGCAGTTGCAATATAAACTGAACCCAATACAAAAATTTAACTAATTTTTTTTTTTTTTTAAAACAATCATATTTCTAGGGTATGAAGATCTGATTGCTTGAAAGGACCAAAAATTATCTAAGAAAAAATGTTTTTTTCTATGAAAATAGCAAACTTACTTAAACCAAATCATGACCCCCAAAATACTTCATCTTGCTGGATTGACTGTACCAAAATTCAAATAGCCATTTTAATAAATAAACCAAATATATGAATGTAATATCCGTACTGAGCAAAATGTGTGAAATATATGTTCAATATATCTGAACCAATCAGCAAGATATATATATATCTCAGAAAAGCCAAACCCAGGAATCCACTGATACATGAATGGATATATTATAAATTTTTCTACAAACATAAAAATGACTGCAATGGGCAAAGGGTGTGAAAGACTTGCTTAACATCTAAATGGCTGCCTCTTTACTTGAGCCCCAAACCAACCATATTACTCACAATGGCCAGTTATAAAAAGACAATACCACCACCATCCACAAAAGAACATTTTGATCTCTATGATAATAATAATAATAGTGGATTTCATAAATTTACGAATACACTGAGCACTGTGTTAGATGGACAGGCTCAAGATCTAAGGCGACAATATGAATCTACAATTTTATTCACAAAATGAGAACCAATATATTGGTCATAAAGCCATAGCACCCATCTTCTGGGATAATAAAATGGGGGAGGGGAGGAGATAGATGAGTTTTGTCTTTTTTTTTTTTAGTTTTTTTTACTGATTACCAAGTACTTTTAAAACAAAGAAGAACTACCCACCCATAAAAAAAAATCTTTCAGCCTTCCCACATCAAACATTCAATTTAAATTCTAACTTATCACAGATATAACATACAAAAGCACACTTAAGAATAAGAGACAGACTCACCATATTTGCTGGCATCTAAGATGTATAATTTACAAGGCTACTTGGAGGACTAAACCTTGTTTGCTTATCCAAGATCCATAGATGTTGATTTTGAAACTTAACCCTACGTTAGTCCCCTTGGACGTTTTCATAACCCACATTTTTTTTTTAAATGCTCATCATTCCTAGCTAGAAAATTTATTATTTCTCTCCTGTTTAAGCAAAGGCATTGAGGACTTAGTCCTGGCTCAGCTGTAATGAAATATAGATATCATTCTTTATTTCTTTTGGTGTACATTACATAAAATATAAAACACAGGTTTATGTAACAAATTTATAGTAATTATCATTTTAATTAATAATTATAGCTTTAATTCAAGTATTGATTTATATAATATTGTAACAGAGATTGAATCTTATTTTATTTTTTCATATCATCATTATACATAATTTTTTATTTTTTAAAAAATCATATAAAGGAGTCTTCCTGTGGGTATTTTCCAAATAAATGTGATCTGTATCAATATCGAAAAAAAAAAATTTTTTTTATAATCCATTTTATTGTATCATATTAAATGAATAACAACCAGCTACAAAGCAATCAATCTGTTCATCAGTGACTGCAAAGTATATTTTCCACTATATGAATGTTAGACTAATGCACGTTTAAGTAGTTTGCCACCTAGTCATAATACTAATTCTTTAGATACATAGTAATATTCACATCATGTTTTTGGTTTATTTAAATGTTTCTTATCTGCCAGCAATGATGGTGAGTGTGGAAGCTGGGGGCTGTTATGTTAGTGTTTTCATAAAATTACATAGAATAAATAGTTAGTTGAACATGTTTTAGGGACAGGAGTGTTGGGTTATTTAGAAAGAATAAAGGTTGTTATGTAAAAAAAAAAAAAATCCCTGAAACTGATGAATTAGCCAATAGGCAGCAAACTATGTTGTCTGTGTTTATTAAACAAAAGATTCTGAAAACAAACGTCTTGTTTTGTATATCATCACCAACTATAGGTCACAGCAGAGGAAGATTTATCAATTAAAATTGGTTAGGCAGGAACCTGTATACCAAAGCAACTTTAAAAACTAATGACAGCTTGAAAAATGTCACTGCTTAAATTTAAAGAAAAAAAAAAAAAATCCCCATTCATCTCTCCCTATTTTATTTTCGTTATTAAAAATATTTTTTCTTAATTTTTAACATTTAAAAATGTGCATTAACAAATTTTATGATAATTGATTGAAAATCTTATCACAGTTAAAACCAATATTAAAGTGTCATAATATTGATGTTCTATTTAACAGGATTTCGTTTATTTTTTTCCACGACATTGGAGAAAAAAAAAAAAAAAAAAAAGAAAAGATTTTAAAGTGGAGATAAACAACAAAACTTTCTGATAATGTTGGATTAAGTGTTTCCAAACAATTTTGTTCTCTAGTAAAACTGGTCAATAATCAAATCTTTAAAACACACATAAGAATAGTCATACTAACTTGATACTATTGGTAGAGTTTATTAATCTCTTCTCAGTCTGGCATGCAGACACCCAGATTGCTTACTGTGCCTTTTGTTCCTAAGTGGTCACCCATCCTAGTAATGAGCAGGTCTATTGCTGCTCAACTTTGATTATCTGGTATTTCTAGTTTGACTTAACCTTAAGCCAAGTTGAAGAACTTCAAGCCTTCTTTTTGATGTAGACAAAAAAATAGTTCTATTTTATCTATTTAGTTTGTAAAAGGTGATAAAAAAAATTATTACAATTATCAGTTGACACAAATTGAAATATTTATATTTATGTGCCAGATAATTCAAAACTTAATCTGAGATGCTTTCGGTGTGGAAAGCAACTCAAATCCCCCAATTATACTTAATGCGTGGGGCTGAAAAGCAACTTTAAGTCCACATTTTAAATTTTGGATCTGGTGTGACATACCTTCTGAGAGTGCCTATTC